>BGPR01000001.1:8069-80440 GCA_013235015.1 Araneus ventricosus
TCCAATAAAGTAACCAAAATACATTGAAATTGAAAACAACTTTTCAATAGGAAAGAAAAATATACAAAAGAAACCGGGAGGCAATTAATTTTACACGTACACTTTGGTGTCATATCAGGTTCATCCAATAAAGTAACCAAAATATATTGCAATTGTAAACAACTTTTCAAAAAAAATCAAAAAACAACTGCCAAATGCATGTCAAACTCCATATATCAATACTAAATTCATTCCTAGTCAATATATTTTTTTACATATGTTAAACTTTTCAGAAGTAGGCCAAGTAGTCAATTCTCTGCATCGGAGGACCGCAAGTTCGAAACCCCATTCTATTGAAGATCTGCTTAGAATGTGAATAATTGTGCAAGTTAAATCTGGCGTCGAGTATCAAAGATCTCGCTGATGTTGCTTGGAAATTTGGAGGGTGGGTTGACGGCTCAGGTGTCGTCTTCGTCATCTGATCTCCCCTCAAAATTACGAGGTCTATCACAAAATAGAATTCGTGTAGCTTTAAAACGAAACGTTAATTTATCTAAACTAAACTTGCTAAACTAAACTGGTTAGAATGAAGGAGAAAAAGCTTTTGTACGAACGTTTTATACGTGGAAATTTTTCCCATTTATATGAGCTAAAAATTATAATCGCCACCTAATATTATTATATTTAATTAACATGTAACAAGTATTAAATAAGGTAATGAAAAGACAAATGTCATCAAATATTCTAAATGGCTCTGAAGTAGAGGTCAAATATATTACCGGAACGACATATTTGACATGGATCTTTCTGATAGATACACATTCATTACAACGAAAATGCACTCGTTATTTGAAAATTTATTAATATAAAGTTCAGAATGTATTCTTAAAAGGTGACAGTAGGTATGTTAATTTCAATTTGAGTGGAACTTGTATCTAATTTATACTTTTATATTGAATGAATAATCAGAGATATAAAGATGAGAGTAACAACCTCTTGACGCATTTAAATATGATAATTTTCTCGTCGAACATTTAAAATTAATATTTCGGGAAATTGAAGGCGTCTACTCTATTAGTGCTGTATTAAAACAACTTCTGAAACTCTTGCGGGGAGAAAATGCCAAACAAAATGTATAAGAAGCGATTATTAAAAGAAAGTAAAAAAAACCAAGAAATATACTCCGAGAGTATAGAAATAAACAAACAAGGAATCCATTCTAGTCCACTTTTTCAAGGGCTATAGACTAAATTCGAAATGGATTCAAATTATTGGAGAAATTTTTCTGTAAGAAGCTTGACTTGAGTCTAACAACAACCTCTCATAGCCCGAAATTTCCCCAAAACAAAGACGAACAAGATAAGTAGAAAAGAAAAAAAATATTTTTAAAAAAGAATAAACAAACATAATACCGCTAGCAAGATTCATTAAAAATCATCAGCCATCGGGCAGAAATGCCTTCATAAAAATATCAGTAAAAGAAGGAAAATATCAATCTTACTCCATCCTTGCAGAGAATTAAAAATGTCTATACTTTAATCACAAACAAAGAAAGTTTAAATTTTGTAGTGTCTGTTTAAATTTATTTTTAAATTTGTTTTAATTCCTAATTTAATTTATTTAATCATCTTTATGCTATAAGAAGCGACGTGTTTTGAAGAGATGATATTTGCAAAACATTCAACGCACAAATTTTTCATAAAACTATCTATTAATGATGCACCATATTAACACCAGGTAAACTGCGGTAATATGACAGATCTATCCATTAAAATCAGAGGCAGTATTCTCCCCTCGACTTTCTAGTAAACTTAGAAATATGGCGCGATTTGTGTTAAGCTTCGAAGCACTCTAAAGAGAATCGGGTATACATTTGGACCTCTTCCCTTTTGCCGATTGTGCCCAAATTTCGACACAAACTTACAATTGTAATTTTAAGACCACACACCAAATTTCATTTATCTGGCTTGTTGCGATTTTGAGTTATCGTCCCTATGAGAGTGAGTTATCATAAACCCATGAATAGACAGGCCAACAATCAGTCCCTCTTTTGACGTCCTTAATTCAAAATTCTATATAGATATAAAACTCAGGTGATAAAATGATGTACTAGGTTTCACCCATCTAGCCCCTTGAGTTTTTGAATTATCGTGTTTGTATCCACGCGGAAGGACGGATTGAGGCTTCCCATTGATGGATTTCGTCCGAATTTTGATAGAAACCTGAAATTTGATGTAAAGACTATCTACCAAGTTTCATCGTTCTAGCTTGTTGCGTTTTTGAGTTATCGTTTTCACATCCATGCGGAAGGACGGATTGAGGCTTCCCATCAACTCCCTTTGGTGGTTTTCATCCCTTCTAGGATGTAAAGATAATTATAGTGAAAATTCCTAATAAAGTGAGATTCATACATATATCCTTATATCAATCGGTTTTCCAACTCGTATATTAAATTGATTACGAGTAATCAGAACTAATCAGGCACTAAGCATACAAATGGTGAATTCCTGATTTGAAAAATGGAGTGAACTTGCTTCGGTGCTCTACACCTTGTTTATTTATTTTAATTTTCCCTCTCGAAACTATACATTGCTTCACATCCTAACATACATTTCAAAAAATAAATTACGGATTATATAAGATACAGTGTTTAGGCAAAGAAAGAACATCAGAATGTATCCAAGACCTTTTTGTGTGAAAGTACTTTTTGATATCACAATCCTCAGCCCCAAATTCATGAAAAGTGCAAAGTATGCGCATGATAATTATAAGCTCTGGAAATCATATATGTCAGGGTTTTTTAAAATCTCAAACGTATACTTTCAAGTAAGAAATAAAATTTCCCATTTAATGATTGCTTATTCTTAATATAAAGTATACATATAAACTTAGATTAATATAACAGAAGCCACCCTTTGCTGAAACCCCACAATAAAAACGAAACTGGCTCATGATAATTACAAAATCTGAAAACCATATTCACCAGGTTCTGTCCGAAATTATTGCTCACATCGAAAACATTTCGTTTAAAATCTATTTATTTCTATAACACATTTTTAAGTTTATTTACGATTGCTTGCCCTTTCAAAAAATGTGTTTTAACCGCTGAAGGATATAACCCGAGTTAACTCGTTCCAAGTTCCGTAAGTTTTCAAGGCAATTCAAAATAAGTTGGTCCTTAAGCGGTTAGGCAAAGATGCCCCCAAAAATGTGTTAAAGTCCTATCTTCAAATGGTTAATAAAACGAAGCACACAGTCGCCCTATTCCATACAATAATTTATCATTAAAAAAAGTCGCACTGTTTCTTTCTTTTCTTTCTTTCATGTCTTTTGAAATGAAGCGGTCGACCCAGTTTTTTAAAATAACAGAAAAGCGGTAGATTTTCAATTTCCGCTACGCCTTATACAAATCGAAAATAAACACAAAAACCTGAATTTTAAGCATAAAAAAATTCTGTCTGGAAGCAGCAACTTCACGCTTTCTGATCGCTGTAAATGCTTTGCTTTTATGCGGTGGATTACCGGTTGGTATGAAGTTTCTGTTATATGTATCTACTGATAGCACTGCTTTATTGATATCAGACTACTTCTCATTTCTTTCACTTTTATGTAAAGTTATATTTGTATTCATAGTTTCTTTTTTCAGTATCCAAATATAGTTAACACCATCTATGACTGATACTGGACTGTTATATGAAAGATAGGATATTTCTTCAAATAAATGAAAATTTCCACACTCATCTCTGTTTACTTCATAATGGCTTATATTTTTCTTGGTATTCAAAGACTAGTAAGAGCTACATTTAAGATGCACTGTCTTTAACCCTATTATATGGACACAAAATTACCATCGACCATTATTAATATTATATATCGACTAATTAGCAGTTTAGTTCCCCAAACTCTTTAAATTGCACTTCAGAAACTATTTGGCATTCTAACGCGGATTAAGAATCAACATAGCAAGTAAGCCTTTCATAGTTTCTCTTCTCGAGGTTCCTTCTAACCATTCAGAAAGCTTGGCTTCAACCTCGCCTCTACTTCTTCTCAAGGTATGTTTTACATTAATCAAAGATCTTTTACAGGAAGAAAGAATTATTTCTCGCAGTACTTTCCTTTATAATTGTGTAAAATTGCACCAAAAACCCAAACCAAGCTAAACCAAACCTTTATAATTATGTAAAAATTATAACTATAATTTACATTCAACCAAATTATGATAGGGATCCATGCAATTAAGCTGGACTCCATAATCTAAACATTCACTTCCCTTTGCCCAAAAGAAACTGAAAATTTTGTAAATTTTTTGATTAATAATATTTAAATATATCTTAGAAGCCGTATTCAAAATTTCTTCTTTAATTGTATTCATAGATCAAGGGTGTCAAATTCGCGGGTCGTATGCAACCCACAACGAACATACATATCTGAGGCCCAGTAAACATAAGAACAGCATGTAAGCAATTTTGTAGCTTAATTTTTAAAATTCTTAATCATATACCTAAACAAATAAGGATAATAGGAGAAGGAACAATAAGAGAAATTACATTGTATCAGAAATACGCGGAAAAATTTTAAACCTTAGAACTGAATTTAAAAAAAAAGGTTTGAAGATTTTAAATCCTTGGAAAAAATTTTTCTTTGTTTTCTTCGATTTCCCCCATAGTTATAGAATCAGAACCTAACCATATGCAGATGGAGGTAATCAAGATCCAATACAGTTCAGATTTGAAGGCAAAATTGAATGAACTTGAGATGCCTGAATTTTACAAATATTTGCTAGCCATATTCGAAATTATGCCTTATGAAATTATTTCCGTGTTTGGAAGTCTTATCGGTGAGAGTAATTATTTTCACTTATGAAAAGAAGTAAATCTTCTGTCAGATCCAGAATTATTGACATTCTTTATAGTGGTGGTATAGGGTGAAGACTGTAAAGAGACGTGCCAAATGGTTCTCTAATCTAAGTTTCCTTTCATATTAAGTGTCTAAATTTGTTCCTAAAACGTATGCAGCTTTTCATTTATTTCTTTTTCGTTATTGATACGAAGTTGTGTGTACTAGCAGGTGGATCATTCATTTTTGTGTGAAAAAAAAAAAGATTTATATGTTTTGGACTAATTCATGGCTATTTTAATTTTTTAAATCTAATTTTCCTTTTCTACGATAGTCCCCTTTTTTTATTTCTTTAATCTCCATTTCTTTGTCAAATTTCCTTCCTTATAATTTGCTTCGATCATGGATTAGAAGTGGGAAATGTGACTGTTTTCCACAGACGAATCATCCTCTTAGGTCTTAGAATTTGAGAAGCCAAGTGAAATTTTCAACTGAGACTTTCTATTCTTTTACGGGTTTGCTTCGGATTCTGTGTTCCAGACCTGATTTCATCGAGTAAAAGGCTTGTGCATGTTGTATCTGACATGATAGATCAAACGTCCTCCCGTTTGCGTGGATTGAAAGTCTGGAGAATAGATTACCGTCTCAAGTCTCGTCGTCCCCATCTGAACACAGCTTATAGTTATAAGGTCCTTCTTACTAAGTTTTAATCGGGCGAAGAAATATATATGTATGATTTCTAATTTAAAGTGAATCGAGGTAAGATGATTTTGACTCAGCTGATATGACCTTGCGTGTATCAAACATCCTCCCGTTTGCGTGGAGTGAAAGTCTGGAGAGTAGATTACCGGCTCAAGTCTCGTCGTCCCCATCTGAACACAGCTCATAGTTACAAGGTCCTTCTCACTAAGTCTTAATTAATCGGGGGGGTAGGATATATATGTATGATTACTAATTTAAAGTAGATCGAGGTAAGATGATTTTGTCTTAGTTGATATGCCCTTGCGTAAACACAAAATAAATAACAGACGAAAAAAAAAAACATTTTTGTAATACATTTATAACTAATAATATAAAGCTTTCTTTGTATTTAGAGGGAGAAAATCAGCTGTTCTGTTAACGTATCGTTCTAAATGATCACTTGAGTGCACACTCTCTTGTGTTCCACCAAAAAGGCGAAAAGCAGTTTTTCTTAATGAATAATATCTTATTTGACATTCTTAGCGTACATCCACGAAAATTATCAACAAAAGTGCTTTGTAAAGAAACTCTCAACTGATAAAAATAACTGTTTCTCAGAAAGATGCTAACGAACCGTTTTTTACACCAGCAGGCAAACTGTAATTTCTGTTTCGCAAAGAAACATAACTTTTTTCCAATAGATGTGGACTTGTGTTATATAACAACATCAATTCCTACACCTTGTAGACTTTTTATTTTGGTTATCAAGAAAAAAATGTGTATAAAACGCGGCTCCAATAGGGAAAGGTTGCCGAATTTGGACTATCTGGACATTTTCTAATGTATAGTGATAGAGAAGTAATTTCAATGAAAAACAATTTTTCGGTTTATTTATCTTAAGAACAATGCAATTGACTTACTATGAAATGCACTTTAAAATAAGAAAAAATAGCTTAAAAAATTGGGTCATCGGTGCGATTAAGGAAACTGGTCTCCGAGATTCGACCACTAGTTTCCCAAATCGGATTGCCAACTTTTTAAAGCACATTTAAAGCACGTTTTTTGATTATCAAATTAACCCCAGCACACAATGCATGAATCCAAGTATGACATTTTTATGCGAGGTATTTCAGTTCTTCTCCTTCCTATGTTTCCTCACAAATGATACGTCCTTAGTTTTTGTTCTTGCTTATCTAATCTTTGATGGTCTGAGTAGCTTTTTTTTTGTCTTTTGCCTTGGATTGTTTCACTTCCAATTTATGAGGATTACTAGTGGTGATAACAGCTTTCTGAGCTCTATTCCTGTAATTCGCGATAATAATATAATAGATTTAAACAGTCCAACTTAGGCAATTGTTTTTGGTCCAATCTAGGCAACTCTTGAACAGTAACAACAAAAAAATCTCCTAACCCCGTTTTAAAACTATTTTAATAAAATTATTATAGTGAATTGTAGCCAAACAAATTTCTTATCTGAAGATATAATAACATATTTTCCTACTTACTCTAACACCGTAAGGGTTTTTTACATATAATAATGTTCATCGAACAATGTGTATCTTGAAGGCCAATTATGTCTTTGGTTGCAAAGTATAGTACTTTACCGATTTTTGTCACTTGCAATACTACTACTAATAATAATTTTCATCAGAGAAATTATTAAATGCGCGCAAGACTTCCTGATAAATATTCTCACAAAAATTTAACTTTTAACAAATCCTTATATGTAATCCATGTGAAAAATCTGTAATATCAGTTTAAAAAAAGCAGCTGCATAATTCATCATTTAATTCTTCCGATAGTAAAAAAAAATAGATTCATAACAATCGTGAGCAAATAATAACTCTGTTAAGCCTGCCGCACCATATATTCACTCATTTCTTCAAACAATAGACCTACATAAAAAAAAATTCGAACGTAAACGAATGAAAAAATTAATTTTGACACCTTGACCCTTTATCTACCGACGGTACTTAAAAGTACCGCCTTAATCACGTTTATTTCTTCGCAATATCTCCCTTTTTCCTTACAGAATTCACAACAACACGGAAAATGGAGTTCCAATAACAAGCAGTAAAAGGCAGCTGAAGACAGAAAATAATTTTTTTAATTATTAATTAAATTAATTAAGTAATTTAATTAATTAAGAAAGTGTTGTCTTCATTCCCAGGATTATTCTACATCAAAACTTATCTAATGGTTAAAAAACAAAATTAAAAAGTCGTTATTAAGTCAATGTGGTAAATAAAGGGTTCAAGTGTTCCTGTAGAATAAATATTTAATTGAAACGAATGTAAATAACATTTTATTCGTAGATACAGAATTCGTAAATGATACTTGATCCTATGGGACAGTACGCGCAGATAACTTATTCAGTTTTATTTGCCAGAAACTGAACCCTCAATGCAGTCCTACAGATAAAAAGCCAGTCTAATACATAAGATTTCATAAAGTATTACGGGGTCAATACATGAGATCAAGATGATTAAATAATGCATCAAACTTTAATCAGTTATATTCAGTAACCCTTTTTATATTAGTCTAGTTAAAGTAATTTTTATTGTTCCATAAATAAAATATACTTTAATCAATCTAAACCGTTTTTTAAACATTTATCAAGAAATGAACTTCAAAATCCGCAACAAAATAAAAATTCAAACTTCGAGAACAATATTTTCATTGAAAAACTTCATTTTGTTTGTTCTGGACGAAAAATGATAAAAATTATGAGCAATAATTTTTTATACATATTATAAGAAATAAAAAAAATGGATTTTAAACAGAATCCATATTGTCTAGTTCTTTAAACGCCACATTTCTAACGAGGTGGGTACAGAGGTCCCTGGCGCCAGTATTCAAGGGACACCATGAAGAAAGAAGGTTAATGCATTTATTGCCATTAACACTTGCTTTGTCACTGATGATGACTGAGAGCGCAAAAACAATATTATGCTCCGGGCGCTTCTTACCGTTGCTAGGTCACTGATTTTCTTCACCGCTAGTTGGCTTCGCGAAATATTTCGTTCACCAAATATTTGTAAGTGTGCTTGGGGTTTAAGGTAACAAGCTTTTTTCAGCCTTGTAATAAAAATAAATTTGCTTATTTACTTCCAAATGAAGTATTCCAAAACGAAGTATGAGAAAACATTCTGCTACTTCAGATTTTCTCGTGATTTCTTGTTTGGTGATGGATTTTAGTGATTGGATAGTAATAATTCAATTTTTTAACATTAAAAAAATTCTTTTACGAAATATTCAATATCTTTTAAGTTTTCTGTGAAAATAATTCACATCTATTAGAGAAATGATATTTATCGTATTCAGCTTGTGATAATGTTTAGCTTCTTTTCTTTTAAGATACACTATCTTCAGAAATATCTACTCTATCAGTAATGATATGCTCTTAAAATTAGAATTAAGAGAGGAAAATATCTTTGACCACCCCTTTTTTTAGTTTTGAAAGTATTCATTTTTCACAGAATAGCACCATTTGAGTTATTGTCGAAATAAATATGATTAATTAACCGGACCCGATTACCTGGTAAGACTTGTTTGCTTTATAAAAACCGGCAGCTTGAAAAAGGAAAGCGGCACCACTCTTGGTGATTATTATTTGATGTATATATTAAAAATTCCAAACTAGAAATATAAAAAAAAAAACTTTTTTAAAAACACTCTTATCAGTGTTTAAAAAGGAAAAATATTTTTTAAATTAAAAATCTTGAGGTTAAAACAAAAATTGTAAAGCGTGAGGCATAGAAAACAATAGGAGAAGGATCTAAAGCCACAGCGAATATGATAAGAAGCAAAACATTCCTTATATAAAAATTAAAATACATTATAAATGCGATTGCAATTTAAATTTACTGAGAGCATTTCTATTTTCGCCTCACGTTTTTGCAATTTCTGTTTTGTCCTCCGATTTTTGACTAAAAATTATTTTTCTTTTTTAATACACTAATGAAGCCTTTTTTATTTTAAATTTTTTATCTTAATTTATTACGTGTCTTCAGTTTCCTATTTCTGGCATATACTGAGTTTATTTTTTTTAAAAATATTTATCTAAGGAAACAAAGGACCTGGAAACAAATGTTGAAATTACCATATTTTTATTCAGGCCCTGTAAGATAACTTAGAGAAAAATATTTTTCTTCTATAATATGTTTATTATATGCTGGATTGTATTTATGCAATATAGGAATGACAAGAATCCAGTATCCTTTTCTGGATGAAATATAGTCGAATTTTCAAGCATTTATCAAAAGGCACCAATCTTTGGTGTTCATGATCAGAAATTGGCTGAAGAATGGTTTGATGTGTTTAGAAACAAATATGAACAGAAAAAAAATATCAACCTTTCCAACTCGCAACTCTATATAAATCTATTCTGATTGGGAAAAAAAGTAAAGGAAAAGAAAAATCATTACATTCAACTAAATGGATCGACACTTCACAAACGCTATTTGTATTTGGCCCCCTTTTATGAGAAAGGAAGAAGCATTAGACACCCCATTTCTCTACTCCTTTCCCCTCATACGCTAGCACTGACCATCCTCTATCTAACCGGTTAATCATATTGATTCGAGGACACATGCTTCTAATGGCGGCGAGGGGTTTAATAATAGTAGGACAATGCCATTCTTAGTAGATGAAATGAAAAAGGAGGTGGTAGGCATGTATGGATGGAGGAGCAACTTGGTAGGCTACAGGGGTGATTTGACAGAGGGGGGATTATAGGCCCCTGCAGGAGATGCAGCTGTAGGCGAAAGGGAAGTGCCTTTTCGAAATCATGCGTGGCATGCATCACGTGCTCAGCTGCAGCTCACCCCTGAAAGGGCCAGGATTAGAAATGTTTTCCGAGTAGAAAAACAGACTCGTTAAGAGGAACCTTTTATAATGTACTCGCAGGAATTATTTTTTGGCGGGAAAAGTCCTAAGATATCCCGAACCATACGCAATTTGCGTCTGCAAACTAGGGTTGATATATAAGAGAAGGTAGATATCCTAAAAACATGTGTTCACCATTTCACATTTTGCTATGAAAAAATTGTTAATGATGTCGAGAAAAAATTCATTTTCGATAGAAAAGTGAGAAAGTCTTACATTATGAAAGATTTTAGAACCGAATTTAAATTATGGCTTGATTTGAAAATAAATATCTTGCAAAAACCAAAGGCATTTAATCAATCAAAATCCTTTTATAAATACAAGAGCATTACGTGAATAAAATATAACCCGAGTTAACTCGTTCTAACTACCGTAGGTTTCAAAATAATTCGGCCCTTAAGCGGTTAAATTAAACTTTTTTTCCAAATTTGGAAACATCCGAAAATTCGCATAAGAAATGATGTTCATTTATCTTTCTGGGAAATTATTTACTCTCGTATAAAGAAGTATATCTGCTGTAAAATCCAGAATTATTCTCAGTTTTAAAAGTTTCCTGTTTACAAATTTAACTCGAAGTAGGAAAAATGGTATGGAAGAGATGCCAAGTGTCAGGAAGAAAACTTTAACTTTACAGTTGTATTTATTCTTTCTTACTTTTCGAAATAAACTTGCTTTTCTATGAAAAGTGGTACTTTTTTTTGTTGCGGAATGAACTTCGACCGTGTCTATTTGGTCCATATTAGCTTTCGAGTACGACGTGCTTGCTTTGGACTAACTTAAGTTATAGATACTTAACAAAGAATTAATGTTCGTTTTTTGCTATAATGTCAAAATATAGCGCAATCTCCCAGAAACGTTGACATGGTATGGAAGTTCGAAAGTGAGGTGGCCCCTCAATTGTCATCTTCATTTGATCACAGTTCAAAATTAAAAAATCCATCCTAAAATGGTACTCGTATAGCTTCAAAATAGGGGCATTAATCTTACTAAACTAAATTAACTTCGAAACTTTAAAGTTTAGTTTGTTTAGGATTTTTTGGCTCAAGAGAAACGTTCAAGTTATCCCGCGTTCTTCTGTATCAATATTCAGCCGAGATATAGCTCTCTAAATAAAAATAATTCGTCATTTCTCTTTCGTCACATGCAAATTATCTTTTGGATTAGTGAATGGTTAGAATAAAATTCATATTGTAAATATATCGATTAACTACGTGGAATCAAAACTCTTTTTATCAGGATTAATACTTTATTTTATATTTTCCGAAAAAACAACGCAATTAAATTGCTTTGCGGAAACAAACTTCTCTGATAAAAAAAGAGAGAGAGGGAGGGGATTAAAAGAAATCTTTTAAAACCAAATGGTCTCGCGAATAATGAAAATTTATGAATTAATAAATGCATTTTGCTGTTACTTTTATCTTGTTTTACCCTTTTCAAGCAAGATGACTTACAAGCTCGAGGACTTTATTGTGCTTCAACATCCAAAGTTCATTAAACGACAAATGTACACACAGTCCTGCCAAAACACCCAGGAAACACTGAGTGCCCGAGCCACCGCGACAAAAACACGGGAACTGTGGCCTGTTACCTAATGACCATCACCGACTCCAGCACAGACCCCTCCCGTAGGAGGTACGTCCCGTCATCGGAGATGTGGCCAACACTACCACACGCTAATTACTATACAATGAAGAGAAGCTAAAACCCGCCTACTTATCTAACGACTTCTTATCTACGTACTCGTGGTGTCGCCCCCCGGGAAGTCCGAAGTTTAAGACCACTATATCATTGAAGTTTCTCAAGAGCGTATAAAATATTTTTAAAAGCTGTTATAGTCCGAAAAAAACCACGCAATTTAAAATTATTCTAATTATTTCGAAATATGTGTCGTATTTTCTTTATTACCAAGAAATAGATTCTTACTTTATTGACCATATTTATATTGTAGAGCCTTTTTAGTGCTACTTTTAAATGATGACAAACAGATTTCTTCATCATAATGCCGAAAACCTCGCGAATGATTGGTTTTTATTGAATGAATTATCAAAAAATTTCAATGCAAATTCTTTCATTCTTATCGCAAATTCATGTAAAAATCAATCTTTTATACCATACGTTCATTGTAACCAATATATTACTGCAAATTGTGGCATCTGTAATCTGGTTACATAAATAATATTTTTTCAATCAGTGGCACAGCGCTCTCAGAATTCTGACAAGATTTTGGTAAATCAACAATTTTCCTTTTTAATAAAAAATTTAAATCTAACATATAAGTCACACAAACTTGTGGGTATCTTTTCACTCAAAAGACTTCTAAAAATTAATTTAAAAGCATTGATTGAGCACTCAATGACTTGTTAGGATTGCGTTCCGTTTTGAAGATACACGAGGTCTATTGGAGAAAGATCTCTTAGCTTTGAACAGTTGCCAAGTGGTCAGAATGGCACCTGACGCACAACCCATTCTCCAAACTTCCAATTACATCAATATGAGGACCTCTTTCCCTCAAACAGATTTAGCTTGTACTAGACCCCTATATAAGGCGCATCATTCTTTGGTGAAACTGAGTTTCGAAGCTGCCATTCAAAACATAACCACCAGACCTCACTAAGAAACAATAAATTGAGCTGTAGGTTCTTTAAAACATTAACTTTTAACTTCAAAAACATTTTCAGGATGAAGAAAACTGAGTAGGCCTTCTAAATCAAATTGATAAAAAAAACACTGATAAAAATTAAATTTTATTAACATTGTTTGTTATAGTTTATAGGTTTTATAAATAATTTTTATTTTATTCTTTCAAGATCTTTTTTCCCTGTTGCCTAGAAAAGTTATATATTTAATGAAGTTTATAAATTATAAACGCATATGGTAACTTCTCAACTTTCACAACATGACTTATTAACCTTTAAAAGACCAATTTTTAAAAAAATTGATTTTAAAATGTTTTCTGACTTTCATTTCTTGAATAAAACATGGGAAAAATATTTAAAAAAATCCTATTTTGTTTTAAATATAGTTTAGGGCTAAAAAACAGTTTGATACCAACTGACAACACTGGGCTTTATTTAAGAAAAAGAAATTTCCTTGATAAAATTCCATAATATTAAACACAGATGAATTTTAATAACCAATAATACGGGTAAGGAATTTCCTTCAAACTCATGGAATAAAATATGGTATTCTCAAGCGTACAAACAAAGTTAAAAAGATGCAGCCTCAAGTGAAAAACTCGAGTGAGTGTGTGTGTTTTTTTCCGTACATATCTATCTAGCCTTCGAGTACTTGATCATTAACATTTTGGTTACCATTGTAACATAAGGGAATACTGTTTGATTAGGGATAGCTGTTGATATGGTTTTTCCCCCACCATACTGCACCATGATTCCCACCGGTGAAAAAAACAACAACCGCGAAATCAAACAACAAAATTTTCTAAGCATTTATTAATACTCCACTGATCGCGTCTGATCTCTCAGATTATTTTTGTGACAGTCACCCGCGCGAGCCTCTCTCTCTCGATCAAGATCTCCCTTCTTCTATTCTTTGGGCCAGTTATGATTAATATTTTTTAAAATTTTTTAAATATTTTCAAATTTCTAATTTTTAATTTTTTTTAAATTGGCAGTATTCTTTGCCAATTTTTTAAATGCATAAATGCTCTGTTCTAAGTTTTATGTACTATTCACTTCAACAACTGAAGTTAATCCTAGTGACGGGACTATTGGAGTATTAACCTTAAAACAATAGTTATTTACAAACAACTTCAAGAAGTACTGGATTTGTCAACAGGAAAAAGCGATGGCCCAAAAGAACACTTTAAGAATTCAGTATAAAATTATTTTACATTTTTCGACTTCCTGACCTGGATTGTATCAATTTAAACCTGTAACCTCCTTATTAACCTTAAACTTCCACATTAAAAAGAAAAGTTTAAATGGATTTTTAATTTTACAAAAATGCTCATCCTTTTCAACTTTTACTGTGAGAGGAATATGGTCTCCCAACAATGGCCAATGCGGATGAATCAGCAGCAGGAAAGGCGCTAGAATTTGCCCGACAGGGGGGCAATGTCTCCCCGACGGGGAGGCACGACCCCCCTTATGCCTAGGGTATGTCCGGACTTCAAGATCACGTCCGGACTGGTGTCCGGATTTTCAAAATGTCCAACTTTGCGCCAGTGAATGCGGCGAGTGAGAAATTGGGTTGTAATGTAGAAAATCTGACGTATTCGAAAAAGCTGACGTCATTGCGCCAAAAGAAAATTCATTGTTTACATTATTTACATCCACTATTGATGAAAAAGTGGATGAGCCACCTTCTCCAGGCCCCAGTTCAAACTGAAAATTAAAAGTTTTGGCAGTTTCATTTTAATTCTGTTTTCCATTAATGTAATTTTGAATTACCAAACATTGATAAAAATTGTATCTTCTTTGCATTCTGACGTCTTAAATTTTTTCACTTACACAAATTCTATGCCAGTGTTAAGAAAAAGGGTCGTTGGTAGGCAGCTTTTAGAATTTTTTACTGTATTTCTACCCCCCCCCCCCCAAGACCCTTTAAGCCAGGGTGTCCGGATTTGAACTAAAAGAATTATGGTAGCCCTACTTACACAGTCATCAAATTAAATTAATTACTATACCTAAATTTACAGAGCGCAAATCGCTCACCTTGAAATTGGACCCCAAAATGTCTCTCTTTTATACAAATTACAATTTTAAGTCCCCTATTCAAAATTTTGATGTGGAGGTACACATGATTTAATCACACTCAGTACTCCGTAACTGAAACGTTTATTATAATAATAAATGGGCATTCTGAAGAATTCCGATTTATTCCATTTACTAACTTAACTTTCTCCTCTTTATATAAAAGTAGGTGATTCGGTGAATAGATCAGCAATGCACTAGAAGGAAAACGAATCACCGTTGACAAAACCCAATGGAGCGCGGAAGCATTTACCGGAAAATATAAGACTGTAAGTCTCCAAGCAGGAAATGACGTCATTCTGACGAAACGCTGTCGGTTGGTAACTTCAAAAACCTGACCTGCTCTGTTATCTGAACTCGTTTATAGAATTTAATGCAATATTTCAGCTTCTCCCTTCACCGAATTCCTGGGGAAGTGGAATCAGCAACTCACAGGTAGAACTTGATACGTATGAAATGAACAGTGGTGAAATGGCGTTACAAATTCTACGCGAAGAAAAAAAAATCCCAATTTAGCAATTTTCTCTCTCTCTCTTTCAGTCTTGTGGTCGGAATGCGTAAGAGATTAATGTAGAACGAAATGTAGAGATAGCAAAAGATAACTTGAAACGATCGCTCAGCGATGCTGTCAGCGTTATCGAGCAAAATATTTCTCGGTTGTTATTTTCTATCACTGGCTTTATTTATTTCCGTTCACTAATGTTGTAAATCGGTTTTGAATTTAATATTCAAAAATAAGAAAAGTAAATAACTGATAGCATGAATATATATATTTTTTTGTGTGTATGACAAATTCACGACGATTATTTTTTTATTCCATTCTCTTTATTTTGCGTGATTCTAATTAACTCGTGTTTACTATTCATTTCATGAAAACTCTATCTAGAAATTCAGTAATAGATGTAAAAATGTTATTTGATGCATTAACTTTAAATATTTTAAATAGTGGAATATTTTTGCGGTTGACAAGCAGATATGCCAAGTTTGTTTTTAAAGAATACCATTTCAAATTCAGTAAACACTGCATGAACGAAGCATTTGACATTCCCATTGAATGGTTAAATTTTAATGCATCTAGAAGATTTTAACTCGGTGTTTGTTGCAGCCATTGTAACATGGAATGTAATCACTCTTCCATTCTGTCTTAAGTTATTCTTATCAGAGAAAAAAAAAATCATGGCGCCGATTGTCACTGACACAAAATTGACCGTTAGAGATACCATAGTCGCCACATTTTTATCTAGCTATTTCAGGATGTAACATGCAGTGCCTTTTTGCTGCGGTCGTCATGCAACGGAAATACCAGATATTGTTTAGCAACGGATTCGAAAACCCTCCGCGCTTTTGCGCAAGCACCGGACGTAGTTATTTTCATCAAAATGGGGGGGGGGAAGTGAAGAATGGAAGGGTGATGTTTACATTTTACTGAGCGTGATCTAACAAAGAACTCCGGAAATGCGCTCATATAACTCATTGCCTGACACCCCTTTCCGGTGTAAAATCGTCCCAAAGTGGTAGTCTCGTAATCCGTTGCTGAACAGTAGCTCGCTTTCCTTGTTATGATTTGATTATGAGATTTATTATCATTTGATTTGAAATTAAAGTTTTGTTTCGACGCGCAATAACAACGGTGAGGGACCAGAGACGAACCTTGTGAACTGTGGTCAGAGTTTGAACTGGCATTTTATCTCCAAATTTTTACACCATTCCGAAATGACCTAGACCAGCGGTTCCCAACCTTTATGGTTGTGAGGACCACCTGTTGTATAAAAAATATTTTGCAACCCACCAACTAAATACGCAAGTGAAAAAACACAAACGCATATAATACATTTATATATTATATGCACGTATATGTCAGCAGTTAGTAAAGCTTACTGTAAAAGGATTAAAAATGTATTGTTTATAAAGCAGAAAAAGAAAGACAAGTGATGACTCCTTAAGCTTCCTTGACTTCGACTCTTGACTAGCGTTCCGCTGCCCAATAATACGCCATCCGAGGCCCACAAGTGGACCGCGGCCCATAGGTTGGGAACCGCTGACCTAGACTGATGAAGCTCTATGAAACTTAACATTTGCAACCCCATGCAGCGACAGATTTATGATTTTTCGAAATAAGAAGAGATTATTTTTTTATTTATAACTCCATGATGGGTTTATCGTTGATAGAAAGGATTAAAAATATCATACATGACTGAATAAAAATTAAGGATTCAGCCATTACATCTATCTTAAACATAATTTATCCTGTCCATATATTCTGCTGTGGTCCTTAGGAATGATGTCACAGTTAACCATGAAATCTCTTTACACAGTGTATTAGCGCCATGTAGACAATGCGGAAAAACAACTCGGAATCGATGATTGACGTTTTTTTCTTTCGCTGTTCATATCCCAAAAATTCTACACACTACTAATGAGATGCAAATAATCAGTGGTGTAATCGCAAAGTAAGCATTACCGGAACTCTCTAACCTGGGTGACAGAAATCGCGCTGTTTTGAGAACGTTTTCACATTTTTTCTTATTTATTTCTCTTTAAAAAAAGCAGTGACAGAACGTCGTTCCGGTGCGTTCCGGCTCCACCACACCCCTGAAAGTAATGTTCTGATATTAATCCCTAAGCAGAGGTTCTAAAAAACCCAGTACTTGCTGTTTACGGGTCTATTCTGGTATCCCCGGTTGGGTTGGGGGACGTCATTTTTTTCGCATGTTAACAACGGGAATAGTGACGTCTCCCAACCCAACCGGGGGTACCAGAATAGACCCCTTGATCGATATTCGAACCCATCACGTTAAACGCAGCAGGAGTTAGTTTAGCTATATTAACGTCCCGTTTTGAAGCAACACGAGGGCTATTTTGGGACGCGGTCAGATGACAAGGACACCCTGAGCTGGCACCCCCTCTCTAAACTTCCACACCGCACCAGTGGGAAGATGTTGACCCTTTACGCATGATTTAGCTTGCAAGAGGCCCACATACACGGCGGATCTTCGGTGGAATCGGGTTTCGAGCCTGGAATCCTCTGGCTCCGAACCCGAGATCTTACCACTAGGCCATCGCGGGCTCGTAAAAAAGGGAAATAGCTTATTTCGCGCGTAAGTTGCGTCAACAAGAAAAAGGAAAATAACAATGAACACATACACAAAAAAAAGGAAGAAATTATAGATATATGCAGCAGGGAGTTGACATAATTAATGAAAAACTTGTGTCACTTCACTGAATTTAGTTTTATGGAAAGAAATAATGTCTAAGTAACTACACGAAACTGAAATTTTTATACAATATTATAAATGCAGTAAGCTGAGTAACGAGCCTTATTGTTGGTAGTTACGTAATCTCCAGACTCTGCGTAATTCTCTTTCATTTTATTCATGCTGTGGTGTGAAAGTTTGGAGAGCGGGAGGGGGGCTCAGGTGACGTCCTCACCACAACTCAAAATTACGAGGTCCGTCTCAAAAATAGCCTTCGTATAGCTTCGATTCGGAAAACCGGACTTTAATCTAATTTAACTAAACTAAATTTCATTTCATTTCATTTACATTTGTTTTGCTTATGTTCAAATGCATTTAGTGGATTTTCATTCCGTAAAAGTCAAGAATTGAAAAATGGTTTGCTGTTGGTTCACGTACACACAAAAAAGAAATCATAACCCTCCACCAGGAGCGCGTATGTAGGAGATACTTATATTATGCATCGTATTCCTTACTTATATCGTTCTTATATAAATTTAAGCGCAATTTTTATTTATATAATCTTTGTTTAGTGTAAAGCTACTAAATACAGATTACATAAATAAAAGTTGCATTTATTTTTCTAAAACAACACGTTATAAATATGTAATACGATGCACGATATACACTGGTAGACAAATACTGAGGACCATTTTTAAGATGCGAAAAATTTGGACTTAATACAGATGCAATGGTTCGTCATCAGTTGCAGAGAATCGTGGGACATACACTTGTCAGAACTCGCATTTTACAGTAAAGATTTGGTCACGAAGACATTTAGGGGGTCGACCAGAAAGTGAGGAAGAAGTAAAGGTATTTTGACCCACTCCGTTTCACAGGAAGCTGATAATGATCTGAAACTTTCATCAATGGTTTTGCTTGATGTACATAATATTAACATGCATTTTCATAAAAAAATAACAAGAATATTCGGGAAAATATAAAGGTTTCTTTAAAAAAATCCCAAATTTTTTCGCATATTTTTTGCTTATAACATGCAGAGTTTTCAACTCTTATTTCCAGTAATATTAAAATTACTTGATTCAAATTTTAATACAAAGATATTGTCAAATATTCTGTAAGTTTCGTACAATTTGGTTGAAAACCCTGCATGTTATAAGCAAAAAATATGCGGGAAAATTAGGGAATTTTTTTTAAAGAAACCCTTATATTTTCACGAATATTTTTGCTATTTTTACGAAAATGAGTGCTAACATTATGCACATCAAACAAAATCATTGATGTAAATTTCAAATCATTATCAGCTTTCTGTAAAACGGGGTGGGCCAAAATCCCTTTTTGTCTTCATCACTTTCTAGTCGCCCTCCTTAAAGCCCCCGTGACCGAATCTTCAATGTAAAACGTGAGTTCTTACGATTGTATGTCGTACGATTCTCCGCAACTGATTGCGAACCATTGTATTCTTATTAAGTCCAAATTTTTCGAAATCTTAAAAATGGTCCGTAGCATTTGTCCACCAGTGTAAATACCTTGTGCATACGCGCGACTGCTGGAAGGTTAATTAACCCTCTAACCGGAGCAGCCTTTGAATACCCATTTACTTAACATGCACTTTAGCGGTCATAACTGATATTTTTGTCAGAGGGTTAAAAACTGCCCAACTCTGGCAGAAAATTATCATTGAAGAAGATAAATATACATAACAAAAGCTGGTTTTTGTTTAAGTAAAATAATTTTAATACTCATACGATATAACAAGAATTTCGTAGAAATAAAAATGAAATCCTAAATAATGAAACCAAAAATAACACAAATCATGGATTTATTTATTTATTGAACAGAGGCTGTAATCCTGCTCAAGTCCGAACTTTAAAACCTGGTTTTGTCCAACCTCAAAAATTCGCCCTATATTTAAATATAGTCTGATGTTTAAAAGTCACATTAATCATGTGTGTGACGCAGCATGGTTAGATGAAACTTTTGCGCCAGTAAAGTTCAACACACCACCACTACCCATATAGTGACATCTTAATTATACGGCAGGGCCGGTTTATTAAATAGGCAACTGCCTATGCGCCCCGCAACTTTAGGGGGCCCCGAGGCCTTGAGATTTTGTTTTTATTTATTTATTTTTGCGGTACTTGCAAAATAGTTTACAAAGACCATGCACTCGATCTTATTCAAATTAAAATCAATTATCGTCTAAATTTTGGAAGATTATTCTAACAGCATTCCTAATTAATTACCTTCTGCAAGTTTTATATTATAATCTATCATAATTCTAAAAAAAATATGTTGCTTTCTAATTTAAAAAAATGTCTGATTGAATTGAAAATGTCAGTATTTAAATTTTGTTCAAAAAATTTAGTCATTTTTTTTTTTACCATTTTGTATAAAATTAGTTTTAAATTTTAATTTTGCATCTTTTATAAGTGATATACTGAAATTAACACTCTTGAAAGGGATCCGCAATTAAATGTTTTACAATTTCAGCACGTCAAAATTTGCTACTTAGAACTGTTTATAAAGATATTAAATTAAAATCAATATTAAATATCTAGTTTTGGAAGCTGGAGAGGGGAAAAGGGGGCCCCCGAGACTTGCGCTGCCTAAGGGGCCCCTAGAGGACTTAATCCGGCCCTGACTATACGGCATTAACATCTTCGCTTCGTTTACTAGAAGTGAAAGATGCAAAAATAACATGTGATGTACACGCCTTTTTACTGAGGAAAGGATAAGTCTTTAGCTCTTCGAATAGCATGAAATGATTCTGTACACCTCAATATTTTTACCATTTATTCTCGACCCAACATCAACCCAATCCAGGACTTAATAATATAATCCGGGAATGATTTCTGCAGGTTTTCTAACAGAAAATGAAAAGAGCGAGAGAGAGAGGGTTAAACTGCGGTCCACTCTTTGATATCTGACTTGAATGAATAACTTTTCCCCATAAAAAACGTTTCTGTTTTGCTATTCAGTTAAAATTGATAACGAGCTAGGTTTTTCTCCGTAATCGTGGAACAAGGAAGCGAAGTGGTGTATCTCGGAAGATAATACTCTCTTATTACTCACTTTTATCTTTACGTTGAGAATAGCGTCGGATTTGAGTGACAAAGCAATCAAATGAGAGTTAGGAATGTGGTTTTTGCTTTCACTTGATTTCATGATTACGTTTTAGCGATCTGCCTTTCTCAAATCACGTCAAAATAGGTTTGGGCATGTCAGAATGCATGAAGATTACCATTTGTTTCAACATATGCAATATTCCGAAAGTTAATCGATAGGATTTCGGAGTATTACTCACTACTGTTAGTGGGGAAATAGCGGTTCAGAACTTTGTGAATGTGTTACATTGTTGCTAGCAAGTCGTTCATTTATTTAGTTTCTTGCAATAAGCAAATTAATGCCGAAGGTAAGCATGCATTTCATTTTTTTTTCTTTCAGTTTCTGAATCGAAAGGCAGCGACGAAAAAGTTATTCATTATACTTATATTTATCATTGCTTATTATAAGTAATTATAGAAAATGTTAGCTACGAAATGAAAATAAAAAATGCAGATTATAAAATGCACTTAAAAATGCTGTTTTTCAAAAGCTAAGTGATATTCATCATTTATAAGGATTTTTAATAGGAAGAAAAACAGCAGTTACGGTTCGAAACTAGAACATGTATTTCATTTAATGCAGTGCAAGCCATACTAAATGTAAACGTTTGGTTTTATCATTCGGAAGAAATTTATAGACAAAGTTTCCTCACCAGGACCGTACCGAGGTGGTCCTACGCCCCCACTACATGCTACATTTTTGCTAATTTTTCATCCCTCTATGATCCATCTCCCGGAAAAACTACCTTCCTACATTTTTTTTTCCTTTACGCAGATTTAGCAAACTTTATATCTTCGAATGTAAAAAAATTCCCCCTCTTTCGGCCCAACACACGCCGGCAAGTCGAAGTGTAGTTACTAGCTACTTACAGGCACAACAACTAACAATTCCCGTAATCGGCCACAAGAGGCTTGTTATTGAATTCTTTTTTATTTACACAACAGATGATACTAATTCAACTCTTAAAACTTGTTATTTTAATGGTCATTTCATCAACTGTCATCAAACTTTCTATTGATACAATTTATCTCGCACAATAAAAAATACCCGAATCTCAAATGATATTTTAACCACATATAAAAATTACTTTTTGTCATAGATTTCTTTTTAGATGATCCAAATCTCTAAACCAAATTGAGTGAATTAGTGACCATCGGATGACAGATTAATGTATAAAACCAGGAGAAAAAATACGAGAGAAAAACTTAACACATTTTCTTTTTTACGCAAAATTAAAATAAACTTATTACTTTCATAATATATTGCAGTCAAACTTCGACGTAAAAACACATCTGTGGACTGGATTGAAGTATCCTTATAAGAAACTCTAATATACAAGATATTAAGAAGAGTTATTCATTATCGTTCTATTCCTTCATGACCCTCGGAGAACTTCGAATTAAGGCTCCCATACGTTTTTACAATTTAAATTACTGAGATAATAAATTCAAAATCAAATATTTATATTCAATAAAGCTTTACTATCATTTTGAGAAACTTTCAATTCCTACGTCGTACTTTATAGAAGATGGGGAAACAGCTCATTCCCATTAAATAGTCACTGTAAGGACTCTTTAAAATTATGTATAAACAAAATCTTTTTATCGTATCTATCATAAATAACAGTTTCTCTTTCTAGTTTTCGTAAGATTGTATTTCTAAAAAAAAAAAAAAAAAAAAGTAGCGTAAGGTAGGCAAAATAAACGGTTTTTAAAAATGTAATAATGGTTATCAAAATTATAATGGAAACAAACTTGTTTATGTAATGGAAATAAACTTGCTATTCTTTGAAATAAGTTTCGTTTACAAACAAAACAGCTATTGCTGAATTTCTACTTAAAAAAACAAAACAAAAAAAAAATCCAAAACTTATACAGCACACGCATTTATCCCCACATTTTACGGATAGCTCAGTCGCGATTCTCTCTTCAGCGAGTACTTTTAATAACTGATAACTTGTAGTTTCAGCTTACATTCTGGATATAAAATGAGTCCTATTTGATTTGTATTTCCTTGACGATTGTTTACTTGTTTTTTGGTAACGACTCTGCGATGTCGGAGTCGTTACAGATTTTGAAAATGAAATTCACTCCTCAAAAATGCGAAGTATGACTGAAAAAAGCGAGTTTCGCCAAAGGATTAGAATGAGGGTGAAATTCAGACAAAAGAAGCAATCATTTCGACCTTGAACTCGTTTATCTAAAAATGCCATATCTTGTTAGTTCCGGTTACGGATCAGATTTATTTGCTTTCCCTCGTTTTTCATTCCGTATCTTCCGAACATATTTGCATTGTTTACGATTAGTCGGATCCAAACATTGAGACGCGGGTTCTTTCTACACCTGTGTTTTTCGGTGTTAATAAAAACAAACGAGGAATTTCATTTGAACTACCTCCAATTTAATACTATTAACTCCTCTTTGACAAACAAATGTATAGATATTCTAGTTGAACTTGTTTATACTTTATATGCAATAGTTCACTGCGCACATAGTAGCCATTGAAATATTAATACTGCTGGTGACTTTCCGTTTCGCTCTAAATATGAAATAAATTCAGAATGCATTTGCAGATTTAAGATCGCTAAAATTGTTTACATTATTCTGAACCTGCCACGTGTAAGATGTAGGCATGAATATAACACGGAATGCGAGATATTCATTAAGATAAAGCAGACGTAAAAAACAAAACATTTACTGTTTATGTAAATCATGTACAATTAAGCTGAATTGATAGTTAATCAGGAGAATCGGTATAGTTATCCTAATAGTTAATCAGGAGTATCAGGATAGTTATCCTAATAGTTAATCAGGAGTATCAGGGTAGTAATCTTGATAGTTAATCAGGAGTACTTTTAATAACTGAAAAACTTTTAGTTTCATCTTGCATTCTGGATATAAAATGAATCCTATTTGACTTGTATTTTCTTTACGATTGTTTACTTGGGCCTTTTTAACCTAATTATATTATATAAAATATAGATATTTTATATAAATCAAATATGAATATAATTCTAGATTTCCTTTGTTTCGAATTACTTTATTTGATGAAATTGATCCTGTCGACTCTAATAAAAAGAGGTTAGCGTGGTCATTTGATTTAAGATTCTTGCCTCGACCCCTAGGGTTAGCTTCTTTTGTCTGATACGACAACCACTCCCTCTCCCTCCGTAGCACGAGATCCTGTTTTCACAAGGTATTCCACTACCACAGATAACCCACGATTTTCTTTCTCTAGAAACTCAGCGATTGTGTTACATTTCGAACTACACCTATCGAATTCGAATGCGGTTTTTCATCTCGCATCGACTTGGTAGTAAAGCAGGAAACCACCGATTTAAAAATGCGCCGAAAACAGGTTATCAGATGTCGCACGACTTTACTCTTACTGAGCAGTAGAAGATGTCACTGATACATGTGGTGTTGTTTAGCAGCAGCAGAGGCGAGCCACATCCCACTGATTCTCGCGCATGCTCAGTAGAGCCGGTATTGAGAGGTGAAAACAGTGAAAGATGATCTCGCAGAATCGGGTGTAAAAAGCTTGAAACTTTCTGGAGTGTTTGGGAAATAACATCCCATGTAATCCTTTCCAGGTTTCACAAAATCTCATGGCCGAACCAAAGCGGTTACAATTAGATGCACCGAAGACATTGCAACGTGAGAAAAAAGTAAAAGAAGTCCCTCCAACATACAGATTTGAATTGAAGCTCAACGACAAGGATACCGAGTTTGCTGAGTTTTCATATGCGGAGCTGGTGAAAGAAGCTCGGGTAAGTCAAACTCCAGGCTATCGTGCTTTTCCTAAAACTAGTCTTCGTTGGCTTTTCTGTGAAGCCGTGGAGTAGGTTTTGTTGGTGTGTTGATGTAGGGGTTTTTCCTAGACTGTTTTTTGTAATAAATTAAAGATGGTGTCATGTATGGGAACACAGTCTGGGAAAAAATGACTCATTAACGGACATTATATTTCTTATTTGTCTTTATCGATTTTCGACGCTTAGGGTGTTTTTTCACACTTGGAAATACTGATGAAAATGTCTTCAATGACGTCGACTTATAAAATGGTCGCCATGTTTGTAAGCTATAGAGGCGACATAAAACTAGCGATCGGTTAATAGTGCCAATTAATGACGGTTTTAATCAGGGTATTAATAAAAATTGACACTATTGTCTACTGGTATGAGGTTTTGGCATTTATTATGAGTTGGAGAACATTTGTAAAGAAACTAGTTTATGCTGTGTTTTTGATCGATATACAAATTAGCAGATGGAATTAATTCAATTTTAGCGCGGTCATTTTCTTTTCTGTTCCACCTATTTTCTATTAGTCTATATTTCTCTATATTAAAATGGACATATATATATAGTGTTTTCATTAATGCACGTTTGAACTGAATTACCCAGGATTTTGGGATTGTTTTTTTTAAATGTTTTTATAAGGACACGTAATGTTCTTATGCAACTACGTTTTATTTTATTGACATTTCCTGCTCTGATATCGCAGGACTAATATTGGATTGTGGAAGTATTTTAATTCAGAAGTTCTGTTTAATTGGACAAATATTATATGCCGTATTTCTGGGATTTTATATTGAATCTACATAGTTTGCGCTTCTTAAATAAAGGCATTTCACGTGATCGCGATGAAGTTAGGTACATACAGTATAAATGTGATTTGCTTGTTAATATACATGGCATATGTGCCGTTATTGCATAGTATTATGTATAAATAATGTGTGTAATCGTATGCAGTTTTTCGTGTAATTACTATCAATTTTAGAAACATTATTAAAACTTTTTATTTCTTAAGATCGGTATTCAGCGGGAACAAAATTATTAGGTAAGATTGTTAAACCAATATTTTGATTCTTTTTAACCGTTTTTATCGCGTTTTTTAAATTTTTCTTAGTCCACTTTTAGTAACATTTAATATGCATTATTTATCCTAAATACAGATGCAGTAGATAACGATAACAATGTATTTAGTTAAATTTTTTTTTTTAACGAAAGATTTACGAATGCATCATAAGTTTCATTCTTGTATACAGACACTTTGGCAAAAAGCGATGAAACAACTACATGGAATTCTTTAATATGAATTTTTCAATTAGGAATTAATGAACTAAACAGGTACAAACTTCATTTCTTTTCCGTATCTACTCATTAAAGTAACCATTATATCCGGTCTTCAAAACTTAAGTGCTATTTAATACCTAACTATCAACAATTATTGTCACAACATAAAATGTTTGACACTTATAAGCAGATTATTATTTAAGTATCTCAAGTAGCAAGAGCTTCCAGTTAAATATATAAGACAAATGTTTTGCAAATTATACTGTATATTGAATTAATGGGTAAACCATGAAATTTGTAGTTTGAATTAAAAAGGTCTATTATAATAATTCTTGATAATTTGGTAATTAAAATGGAAATTCCCCTGTATTTATTTTAGAAATGCGGTCGTCGTATTGTTTTATGCCTATCTATTTTCCTAGTTCAGCAGTATGATTTGTATTGATGAGTTCACATGAAACTTTTGCTGGACTGTTGATATATATTTTCTCTGACCCCAAAAAATAACGCAAAATAATATCACACTGTTTAATACCTAATTTTCCATATTGGTTTTTATCTCACCCCATAGGTTGAAAATCACTATTCTATAATACAAACCTTACTGATTTTAAGTATCTGAACCAGTCATTCTTGATTTGGAATATAACAAGAAGGTTAATAACTGTTCACTTTAATGGTAATGGTTATTACTATTAAATTCTTATTAAATTTTATTCCCCTTGCAGACTAAGTATCATGATATTTGGTGTTTTTCATTCTATTGTTAATGGCATTTTGTTAACCTGCTAATGAAAATCAAATTGAATATACATATTATATACATTTATTATTTACATATTATATACATTTTGACTTTATTAATATTCTGTAATTAAGGTTTTAATTTCAAAATTAATTCAAAGGCTTGCTGGTTCAGAAAAATGCCAGGTATGGAAGGTTGGCAGATGCTATTGTTATCAGAAAAAGATCGAGAGGAACTTGAATAAATTCATGCCTTTTAAAACGTTTTCTCGCAATTTACTGAATACGAAAAAGAATTCTAAAACATGAAGCATTTAGAAGCAGATAATTGTAACTAAAAAGAGAAAAAAAATGCAACTTGCACATTTTGTAAATAATACGTGTATGGTTTAAAAATTTAAAATAGTCGAAAAATATTTTTAAAATTTATATATTTAGATTTCTTCGGGAAGTTTTAGAAACTTATACTGAGAGGAACAGAAAAATTGTGAAAATTATTTGTAATAAAAGATATAACAGATCTAAACATAGGTTTTTTAGCCAAAGTTGAGATAATATGTGGTTATGAAATAGTTTGAATTGGGTGGATGTACAATACCATGATATTCTTTCAGATTTTCCAACTTCTAGAAACAGTTTACAGGATATAAACGGAACAATGGATTTTGAATGAAGAATTCAATTTCTCATCTGTAGTAAATATTGTTGGCATTGAAGTAAAAGCCATATCAAGTCCAGAGAAAAGCCTTTTGATGACGTATAAGACGGTCCGTTATAATTTCCAGTTGATTATTTCATGATTTAAACCAGTTGCCTCAACATCAGTACACCATCCGTAGGAGTTGGAAATCTGTACAAGTTTTACTGTATCGATAATAAAAAATGGCATATTTACAGTTCTGGATGCTATTAAATTTTCTGATTATTTAAGCTGGTTGCTATTAACATTTACAATTGTTCTGTTCTACATTCTTCTATATCAAGTATTCAGCTAAAATTGCATACTTTATGTTGGAGTGGTGTGAATTTTAGTATACATTTTCTTTTACTATAATTGTGACAAGTTTTAACACATATGTAAATAAATTAATATTAAAAAACACCTTTCTTTAATCTGTTGTGAATTTTATATTCTTATTTGTATTTACATTTTGAGGATGTACATAAATTTATCTATAAGGGTTTATTAGTGATAAAAATGATTTTCATCCAAGATACTTTCTTGTGTCAACTTTAATTGTAACTTAAAGAGTAATTTCTCTTCTAATGCTACTTTTAATTTAAATCTTCATTAAAAAAATTTGCTTGTAGGAAGACCAGAATTGGCGTTAAGAAATCATTAATTTCTTGGCTTGTAAAAAGTTTCTGGTAATGTTTTAGATAAATTGTATGGTCAGAAACTTTTTGTTAGAACAGCATCTTATAGTCATACAAGCTTCATTACAATAAGGATTTAACTGGATATTCTATCTCTTAACCTAATTACAAATGAACCCATACTCCTAGTTGTCCGTCTGTTTAAATATTTATACTGCAAAAAAACAAATAAAAAAATTTCTGAGTGAATTTCCATTTGATGCCTTGAAAATCTAATGAAAGAAATATAATCCTTTTTTAAATAACCGAGTGTTATGTTTTTAGTGATCTTTTAAGGCTTTACAGTTTTCCAAAAATTTAAGATATTGAATTTTAGTAATGTGATGCAAAAAAATCCTAAATGATTCCAATTTTCTGTAATACGAGTAGTTGCCATTTAATGCGATCAATTCTAGAATTAAAAATTTTGATAACATTAACCAATTGATAGCAATAACCGAATTGTGTAAAATTAACTATATTTTTATCGCATCAAGGGAAAAAAACACTTGCCTCAGGGCTATCTATAATTTATTTCAAAAATTACAATAAAAAATATTCATTAACCTGGGAGGATGCACACTATGAAGAGTAACACGAAAAAGTAAAGGGGGGGGGGATGTGTGACAACCCAATTCATTATTTTGCTATTTAGTAAAACTAGCAACATTTTATGCTATATCTTGTTCCAAATGACCCATGCAAACAATTATACAAGAACAAATTTTTAAATAAAAAAATTTAGTAAATAATACGTGATATTATTCAGCACATTGCGAACAAATAGGAAAAGTATATTTCTTACACATAAGTTTTCAACAATTTTTATAGAAAGAATTATCAATTTAATCATTGTTATACAATGTGGATAGCAAGATACTGCTTCTAATTTTCTTAGGTTCGCAGTAAACTTTTTAGAAATCCAAATAAAGAATTCTGCGGGGTTTTATCTTTAGATCTAATAAATTTAGGGCATAATTCAATTTTATTTTCGGAATAATTCCTATAATTATAAGCTTTTTCTTGAATACATTTTTATGGCAGCGATATGTACTAGCTGACTACAGTTACATTACATCCAGAATTATTTAACTTTTCCATCACTCATGACATTTTCACTTATTTATAAGTCTGGGTACCTGCAAAAATCTCCATTTTAGAAGTATGGAATGTTTTTGAGTCCACTTGTTTCCTCACCAAAAGTTAAATAATGTTTGTATGAGTTTGTTTGTTAAATAATGTCGAGACAGCATTATCTTCCTATCCATAACACATTCACTCAACTGAACAAAGAGACCTGAATTGAGGATGCGCAAGGGGGTGTTCGACGCTCCATAAGCTCAATTCCGATAAAGGAATTTTTCTTGAAACATGTTCCATCTGTTGAATGTGACCTTAAAGGCAGCTAGCATGGATTACTCTTTTCATTGATAAGCAGCCAGTATTTTTCACACCATTGGGTGTCGAACACCCCCTTGCGTGTCTTTTTGGGTTAATTTAGTGGCGAATCCAGATAGCCCCCTTCCAGAGCCAAGCCAGAATTCTTTATTTTATTTAAAATCATTACAACTGTTTTTTTTTATTTCTCTCTTTAAAAAAAATTTTAAAAAAAGTTTCAACATTGCTTTCTGGCTATACAGGCCCGAAAATTTTCCTATTTTTGTAGTCATTCCACTTATATTTGTAGTTTTGACGCGGTCAAAGACATTTATTTCATTGTAATTTTTATTAAATTATCGAAAGTATTGTATTGTTTTTTGCGATTCTTATTGTCAAGTGAGTAAAGTCTGTAAAGTAAAACAGTTTTGGTTTACTTTAGCTTTGAGGTTTGACATACGTCACGACGATACAAAATTTTTATGCGCTCCCCCCCCCCCCCCCCGACCTGAATCCTCGCCTCCTGAGATTTGCCACTGGGTTGATTCTTTTCAACAATTATTCCTTAACAGTTCACTTATATATTGCTGGTACTTGGTTTATTAAAAATTTTTTAGTTATGTTGCTTGCCACATTTCAAATATTCAGTGCTTGCCTCATTTCGGAGTTGGTTGGAGAGGGTTTTCTTCAACACATTCGTTCCTATCGGAATCATCAATGTTTATTGCATGGGCATGCTCACAAACAGCTTAGCAAATTCCAAGTTTGTCGGTTACTGGAATGTCCTTGTCATTGGACATCCACTCTTCCTTTAACGAAGCTTCAGGGTATTAATGAAAATTGGAAGTTTTTCATCTAATATTTCACAGAAGCCTCCGCGAGTGATGCCGTGTCTGATTGTGTTGGCTAATATCAGATTCGAGGATTAAAAATTCATGGCATGCTGTGTGGTGACGATAGGAAAATTTCTTGCATGCGGAAGGAAAAATTCCATGAATGTCTATCTTTAATGTTGGATGAAAATGAAGGATCAGTTATCTTTACTTCCAAACTGATATTAAATGATGTAGTGATCAATTTAAACGGGAAATTTTTGTGTACATTTGAATACGCTGGTTCACGACCAGAGGTTTTTGATAATATGAAGCCAATGATAACATTAACCATGATCACATTAAGCGGTGTCCACTGTAAAAAAAAATGCCGAACATACCTTTTTAGATTGTTCATGTACTTTGTTTTTAATAAACTTCCAAAATTTAGTTATTTAAATATATAAAGAGAAATCTTTAGTCTCATTAACCCATTAATGCCCAAATTAATTTAAAGCATATATTTTAATAAATTTCTATTGAATTATGTTTAAAACACTAAGATTAAGATATTTGTGAAGTAAAATTAAATTCTAAAAAAGGTGTTTTTTTTGTTAGAAAAATAATTGAAAAATCAGTAGAAAATAATTTAAACAAAAACTTTTATATGTCTATTTGTACAGATTTTTAAAATATAGTAAAATATCAAAAAGTAAAGATTTCTTTTGAGGAAAGTAAAAACAAAAAATTTCAAAATGACAACACTTTACTTTAAAACCTGGGTAACTGGTGTTATATGCCTGTTGAAAATTGTTTGGGAGATACATATTGATTTGTCAGCAGATAAAGCAATTAAGAAACAGTGGGAATGCATTCGGTTTAACCACATAACTGAAATGTAACTGTCCTATGAATAGGGTGTTGGGCGTTGACAGGTTAAAATGACGATTCTGATTAAGAATTTTTTCATTTAGGAGTGTTTAAACTGGAAGATTTTTATTTGGTAAATTTGAAATACAATCAATGTTTTAAAAATTTAGTTTAATGAATTCTTCAACTTTTACATAATAAGGGAATTTTGATTCAAAAGAATTCACTGCTTACTAAACACTGGTGCTAAACACACACCCTTACACAAATGCCCTTACCCTTAATTATTTTTGGTTCCCTTATCTTTCATATATTTTGGGAATTCTTTCAAACTTGCACATGTTAAATCCTGTACTTTCTTAATGACCCAGTAGTAAAAGAAAATGAATGAAAAGGGGAAATAAATGAAGGAGAACAAGATTAGGGGGTGTGATGTCTCGTGTACCTCGTGTATGTATTAATATTTTAGGATTATGTTGCATTATAGCCATGACTGAGGCAGCTTCTTGTAAGTGGATATTGACTATTCAGATACCTCTGAAACTGATAAAAGAAATTTCAGAGGAAATGTGAAATGAATCTCAAAAATATTAATATGACCCCTGATAATTCTGTTTAAGATTAATCACCAGATCTGATGGTCTCCTAAGTGATAGTTTTAGAATAAATTTTTCTGACACAGCATAAAGTGTGTGTTGGAGAGGAGGGAGTAAATTTCTTCTGCAGAACAAGTGAATAAGATTTTGTTATGTAATCTATTTGACATGAATGAAAGTTCATATAGAGCTCTCTCCAGGGTATTATTTTCCTGTCTTATTTTTATTTATTTACTGTGAAATTGTCAATTTGGCAAAGTAATCCATCTATGAAAATCTTCCATTATGTGCCATGAGAAGCATGAATGATAAACTTCTCAGATGACCTCAGGCTGGAAAAACTTGTCAACAAAATGTTGCTGTGAGGAATGCCCCAAAACAAGCAGGTGAAACATGCATCCCATAGTGATTTTCTGTGGAATTGTATAACAAATGTTTAACCTTAACAATGTAGTTTTTTGTACTATTTTATTGGATAATCTCCCTCTGTTTTGGGGATGTGTTGTTGTATTGATTCAACTACATATCCATAAAATACTTGAGATATTATGGAATATTGTTTGTCGTGGGGGGGGGGGGCATATCCCAATGATGTTCAAAATGGTGTTTCTTCTGTCAAGTGAGCAGCAAATTAAGTTTAAATTTAGGACATTATCTCCTCAAAAACACCAACTGTATAAAAAACCATCCTTATTTTAAACCAAGAAATATGTAGAGGAATATATACAAAATAAAAATTCAAATTTGACATACCTCAGAAACATAAATGAATCACAAATTCTTGGATTTGAAAAATCTTTGGGTCTTCCTTAACAGTGTAGTTTTTTTTGTACTATCTAATTAGATGACCTCCCACCTCTGTTTTGGGATGTGTTGTATTGATTCAACTACATGTCCATAAAATACTTGCGATGTTAACAGCTTACCGGTCATTTCTGTATTGGGTTTTGATGTCTATGAATGATCTAATTTTATCTTTGAAGTTTAAAAATGACAGTATTTGATGTCCGAGTGTAGCTTGAGCAAAAGATTAAGGGGTTATTAAACTTTTCATTTTGAAAGCTAAACTTTAAAAATTTATAATTATTTGTATTTAATAAACCAACTTGTATATGCATCACATTCAAATTGTGAAAAAATTTAAACATTGAACGGAAACACGAAGCAAGACTTAACAGAATTTAAGCAATTGGAAGATAAGTTTTCTGCATGATTATAGAATCCGTGTCTAATTACATGCAAGCAGAGGTAACCGAGGTCTTGTGAAATGTCCATTTGAAAGCATATTTCAGGAAAGGAGTAGCATCTGAATTTTATTAATATTTACTGAATAGGTGTGGAAACACTAAAATTTTTTTATGAAATCCTTTTCATATTTGGGATTACACATCAATGCAGATAGTTTTTACACCTAAACAATTGGGACTCTTCAATTTGGAAGCAAGCAATACTGTTAAAGATATTTCTCAAGGGTTGAATGACCCGTAGCCAAAACAAATGTTTTAATTTTTTTTGTCAAATTTTAAAATTATCCATTAATAAATCTTATGTTTATATATCATGTGTTTGGTTATGCATAGTCGTATCTGATTCTTGCGTAAAATATATTACTAACCAACTTTAACTTGAGTTTGCTTGGAAATTAATTTCTTAAAACAAGATTTTTTTTTGAAGTAGGAAAAATGGCAGCAAAACAAGATAAGCCGAGTGTCATGGTGAAACATTAATTGTATATTTTTATAATGTATCGAACTTTGTATCCTTTTTTATTTGAAATAAAACAATTTTTTTCCCCTCCCCTATCACATAAACTTAGAATAGAAAGCTAATATTTATACAAAGCACATTTATTATATGTTTCGGATGCTTTGAAAAAATAGTTTCTGAAATAAACCAGCGGGAGTGGCCTCCCTGAAACTTTCTTACATACGATCAGTAATGTGGGGTGAGTAAACACCCAGTGGGTAGGTAAATAGTTTTGGGGTATTTGCCCAAGGCCTGGGTATTTTGAGAAAAAAATTATAAATGGTGATTTATAATGAAACATATAAAATTTATGCATTCCCAAAAACTTAATATTTTGCAAAAAAAAAAAAAAAAAAAATTGCGTATGTTCACAATTTTTACGCATGCTGAGGGTACCGCAACTTTATTTAACGTTTTTGAGTACGAGATCTTACTATAGGGCAAATTCATGTGACTCGCGTTACAATTTGATACCTTTTTTCAAAATTAAATTCTATATATATGAAAAAATATTACATTTGATTTAAAAAGTTTTTTACAGACTTCTGGGGTACAGTAAGAAACTAGGTATGTCAATAGTTTAAAATTGAATATGAACAAATGGTATCCAGACCCTAATTTGGCACTGTGACTCACATTACAAAAAAAAAAAAAAGGAAATCAAGTTCTGTGGGTTATTGTAAACCTAGAATTGCTCCTCTTTCAGCACAGCAGAGTAAAAACGAAATATTTTATATAATGAATAACACTTCCAGGTTATGGTATGCACAAAAATAACATTGTATTTTTTATTATGTATATTAATCAACATTTTGAGTGTGACTCGCGTTACATGTCCCACTTTAATCCTTGAAGTTAATAAACTATTGATTTAAAAACATTTCATTTTGAGATTTTAATGAAATATTACTCAATTCAATGAATAGATATATCTAATTATATATTTTAGCAAATAAATTAATTAAAATTAATAAATAAAAATGTGTAAATAAAACCAATAAAAATTATGCTTTATAATATATATTTCAAAATAAATTACAATAGTTTTATTGATAGAATTAGGTTAAAAATCTAAAAAAACCCTCTTGAATTAACAGGAATTGGAGGTTTTAATTTCCGAATCAAATTCAATCAAGGATAAAATCTTTTATCTTCCTTTTCCGGCCATTTCCAGTGTTAGCCTTTAGGTTGTATCCTAGTTATTTCAAATTCTCCATTGATGCAATTGGTAATTTTTCCTGGGTACAATACACCATCATATTCAATTTCATACCAATAATTATGTTTAATATTGGATAATGGTGGAAGAGGTATTTTGCTATCAGAAGATAACAAAAATCCTTAAAGTTTTTTATTTTCAACTTTAATACAGTGGTATTTTTTGATACCTTGTAATAATGGTGAATTGTCCCAAACCTATTGCATGTTAAGTGCTGAATTTCTTTCATTGATATTTGCTTCAGTAATTTCCTGAACATGAATTTTGCCTCTAGCCATTTTAGCAGCCTGTAGAAAATCTGCAGCATTAACTACTAAACATTTAAGGTTTTTCACTTGATTAAACACTTTTTTCAAACTTCCTCCTTGTTGGTGCCATAATTATATATATATATATATATATATATGTATAAAGTATGGCACAATTATATATATATAATGTATTCGTTGTTGTAGTCGTTAAATAACAAAAACAGGCCGAGTTATATTATAATTTTCATTTTATTATGGGAGAGTGACGGACATACGTGCATCTTAGTTGAAGTTTTTTAAGCCAAAAGAGAACAGAAAATCCCTGCTTTTTCTCGGGTAGGGATTTAACAGATAGACACGTGATCAAAGTGAAAGGAATAATAGCTATTTTTAGTATATTACGTAAGTGTTTTAGGGAAAATGCATGGCAGCAATAAGTCACTGATTTCACGATTTGTATGCGCGTGGAAACTATTAAAATATTCTTTTAGTAATAAATATGTTAAAATGAGAGATTTAATAAACCTCCAGCGCGGGAAATGAAACGAAACTGGAGTTGAAGAAAAGCGATTTTGGTATACATTAAGACTTTAAAATATATAATATTAGAATTTGAAATAAAATTAAGTGATATTACATATATATATATATATAATGAGTGTATAATAGAAATCCCTTGGCCCCAAAGTTGCTGATGACGTAATTAAAAAAACTACCCATAAAAAACAATAAATATACACTAGTTAATTATATTCAGAGGTAGTAAATAATCGTATACGGGTGTGTGTATATATATAAACACCCCACTGACCCAAAAAATATTAGTATACATTAAAATGCCATTAAGAATACTTATCAAGCAACACTAAGCTGTGACTCGCATTACAAAATAAGATGTCTTTATTTCCAAATAAATTATTAAAAAAAATAAAATTGGCCTATTTTTTTAGTACTATAAATAAGTAGGAGAAATAGTAACAATTTTTTAAATTTACAGCTATAAAAAGTTAAACATTGACAAAAAGGAACTTTTTGTGACTCTCATTACAAAAAAATTGACTATAAAAGTTAACCTCATTTATTTTAAATGCAAATTCTAAAATAATACTTTTATATTTGTTTTATAGCATAAATCTATCAAAAAAAATATAATTATTCAGTAGAAACATGTTTAAAATTCATTCAAAGCTCAGAAAAATTCATCAGAACATGTGCTCTTGAAACAAGTCTTCACATGAAATAAAAATAGTTAACCAGGTGTTGCCAGATTCTAATTTGTAGACTTCAATCTATATACAACACATACAAAATAAAGTTGAGTGGTTTCTTTTAACTTTTTTTTTATACTTTATTTCCATTGTTATGTGGAATTGCCCTATGGATATCACACAAGATTTTGCCATACCTCTGGTTAATCACAGGAGTCCATCTTGAGAATGTCGGAACAAAGTTTCGTTTTAGGGGGTTGCCATAATTTCCGAAGAGCGTTTTTGCTGTTTGCTACAATTTCCTTCACGGACCACTCGCCAACACACAGTCGCAATGCGCATTTTGAAACAAATATGCAATTTGAATGCCTTTTTTTTAATGGATTGAACCTCAAATTGGACACAAATCTACAATTAAGGTTGGTAGGACACATACCAAATTTCATCTATCCAAGTCATTATCTTAAGGAGTTATTGTGTTCACAAGTTTGCGATTATACAGACCGACAGACAGTCAACCCTTCGATGGATTTGGTCCAACATTTGATATGGACCTACATTCCTGATGACCAAATGACTGAGTATCATATTTTATCCATCTAGCTATTCAAGTTTTGGAGTTATAATGTCCACATGAACGTGAACAGACAGACTTCCCATAGACTGATTTTGTACAAAATTTGATAGAAACCTATAAATTATGTGTAAAGATTACATGCTAAATTTCATTCCTGTAGCTCTAATAGTTTTCGAGTTATCATGTTCACAGACAGACATAATTCCAAAATTGTGTTTTTCGCACTTGGAGAGGTCTTAAAACGTAGAGATTCGTCAAAATCTTGAGTTCAAATTTTTTGACGATTACAATACTTTCTCTTTGTATACTTCATATACAAGAAAGTAAAAAGGAGAGACTATGCTGTGTGTATCTTAGATGAATTATGCTAGTTTTTACAGTAATCATGTGATATTAGTTAATTAATTTGGCCTCATTTCCTGAAAAATTTCAGATTTCATCCTTGCAGCGAATTTATGGATTTTATTGCAAGTCAAATGGGTTATTTCTACAAGAATACATATAACAATGGAATCCACAAAAAAGAATGAACATCTAAAAGCTGAGGAAAAATATATAAAAGTTGCATTCTCATTGTTTAAATATATGCATAACATGCTTGCTTCTAAATTTTAAATTGTTGAACCCTTTGGGCACACTTGACGAGCGAGACTCGTCATCTGCTTACATGGGTGAAGTTACGGTGGACGAGTCTGACTCGTCATCTAAATTTAAGAAGCAGGCATTGATGTTTACAGCAACCCTGCCAGTGGAACCTTTGCATTTACCGACATATTTTGAAAAATACCACATGGTACAAAATTATTAGATTTTAAGTTGGTTCTTGTTCCATATAAATATTTATATTTTGTTTCATTTATATATTTATTTATATTTTATGACTAATGCTGTTTCAAAAATAATTCAGTACTCAAAGGGTTAAAGAACAATAAAAATTAAAGATGCTATTTTAGTGTTGCTTTATAACTAAATAATCGACTGGAATATCAGACACATATTAATTGTGTATGCATACTAAAGTAGGTACATGTGCTGTAGGATTAAAAGTTATATTTTAAAAATAGAATTGTAACTTCATCATTCTATTAAAATTTATATTTTCCATTGGAATTTTCCCTATTCTACCTCAGCCATTAACCAAACAACATTTTATACCATCGGTTTTAAGGCAGTTCGAGAGCAGAGTTAGTTTTAAGAAACCATATCGGATTTTAACATGTTCCCTGAATTATTCTTTCCTGTGCGTATAAATGTATGTTTTGATTCAAAATAATGTAGCTTTGTCAACCATTAATGAATGCTCTTAATTGGTTACTCTAACAATGAGAACTTAAAAATCTTCAATTCGAAATTTTTTTGCACACAAGTACTTTTTCTTAAATATTAACTATTTTTTTTGTTCTTAAAATCAGCCTGCTTATAAAACTGTTTTCAAACATTTAAAGTGCATGTTTAGTTTTGAAGGTAATTTTTAATTTAAGCATTTTGCTATTGACCCTAAATGTAAAATTATACTAAATCTGATGTTGATGGATAGCTTTGTAACATCAGTGTAATGTAGTGTAACTAAATAATAAATAAAAATCCTTATGATGTTTTTCAGACACCTTAGGATATTGGGGTATGGCCTGGTATGAGAGTAAATTTTTTCTGGAAATTAGTGACTTAGTCTTTAGATTTCAAGTTAGAGGAAGACGTAACTCCCCAAGCAGTCAATTATTTTGATAATCTAACTTCAAGCTCCGAAAAATGATCTTTTAATGAAAATTAGGCATAGTTTTTGTACTATATTTCGATGTACTGTTACAAAAACTCCGAAATCTCTAATATTTTAGTCATGGAAGTTCAAGGAAATATGCAAATATGATTTAAAGAAATATACAAATATGAATTATCTGTTTTTAAGCTGAATAGGAGAAACTGAAAATGCAGGTTAGCCACTTGGAGGTTTAAACATCCTCTGACAATGGGGATTTAATAAAGAAACAAGAATGTGCTTTCTCCTTAGTTAGATAAATAATTAGAAGATATGGTCTGTCGTCTCCTTCTACTGCCTCTAGAGTAACTATTCTTGTTTTCCCTCACTTGCAATCAATCGGACAAACTCATTTGGAGTGACTGAATAGGACAGAGGGGTAAAACAATAAGCCAGGTGTTTTAAGCAGACAGTTTAGTTAAAGGAGAAGTGCTGTAAAATCCTCATCTTTACTAGAACAGCCAGTGGCGAATCTAGGATACGGGTCTGGGGGGGGGGGGCGGAGGTCATAAAAAACTTTGTATCGTCATGATGAATGTCAAACCGCAAGGCTAAAGCAAACCAAAACTCTTGAACTTTACAGATTTTACTCGCCTGACAATAAGAATCATAAAAAACAATACAATACTTTTGATAATTTAATAAAAATTACATTGAAATAACTAGCCCAAAAATGTCTTTGACCACGTCAAAGCTACAAGTACAAATGAAATGACTAGAAAAGTAGGAACATTTTTGAGCCTGTCAATCCAGAAAGTAATGTTGAATCGTTTTTATTATTTTTTAAAAGAGGGAAATCAAGAACAAACAGTTGTAATGATGTTGAATAAAATCAAGAAATCTGGCTTGGCGGGGGGGGGGGGGCGGTAGCCCGATAGCCGCCCTGGATTCGCAACCGAGAACAGCAGTAGTACCAACACTTAACCTGGGATGACGCACACTATGAAGAGTAACACGAAGGTGGTGTGCGACACCCCAATTAGTTATTTCACTAATTAAGCAAAACTAGCAAACATTTTTTTGCTATGTCTGTTCTAAATGATTCATTCAAACAGTTCTAATTATATAAGAACAAATTTTTAGACAAAAAATTTAGTAAATAATACATATTATTCAGCGCATTGTGAGCACATAAGAAAAGTATATTTCTTGCATGTTCTTAACATTTTTTACAATAAAGAATCATCAATAAAATAATCGATATACAATTTGGATAGAAAAGTATTGCTTCTAATTTTCTTAGGTACAAAGGAAACCATTTTTTTTTTTTTTTTTTAGAAATCCAAGTAAAAATTCTACGTGGCTTTATCTTTATATCCAATAAATTTAGGGCGTAACATACTTTTATTTTTCAGAATAGTTTCTACAATTTTAAGCTTTTCCTCCAATAGTTTTTGTGAAAGCGGATAAGACTTTGACTGACTTACAGCTACATTATGTCCAGAATAATATAGGGGAGACTGGGGTACAATGGACCACTTTTGTAAATTTTGAATGTTCTCAAAGTACTGATTTTTTTGCTTGAAAAAATACATGCATATTAAAGTTTATATTACACTCACTCAAAATCCATAATTATCTATACATTTTTTAATATTTATTTTTTAGTAACTAGTGACGAAGTGTGGACTACAATGGTCCACAGCATGGGGTACTATGGACCACCAGTAAATTTTTTAAAATCTATTAATACAGTATATTTTTTAATTAACACAATATAAAATTTTCATATTTGTTTATTCATGACTTCAGTTCATATATATAATACAAGATTAACAAATATTAAAATTTGCAAATGATACATTAAAAGATTTTTGTGCTACTGAAAGTCTCCCGTTCTCTTGTGAAATTGTACCTTTTGGAAGACTCATCATAATATCTTGAACCTTTGCAAGAGATTTGTCATCTATAGAAATGCTTTTATGGGACGGTATTAGCCTCCTTTTTAATTAATTTTATATCATTTAACACTTAATTTATGTATAATATTTATAGATACAAATTCTAATAGGTTCATTATTTTTTTTAAAAGAATTATACTATTTTATTGAATTTTTCCTTAATGTAGCTATAATATAAGAATTAAAAATTTACTGAATATTTATAAAATTTTTACAAAAAATACTCAAAACAAATGTAAAATCTTGTTTACTACTATTCTCTGGTGCCTAATTAGAGATAATACATAATTACACTTAAAAAATGTGTACACTACATTAATCAATGGTTAATTAACTCATTAAAATAAAACAATTTGCTTATTCTTATAATTTCTGACTTTTAAAAGCACATGGGATACAGAACTGGGGATGGACCAAGGTCCATTGTATCCCAGTTTTTGGTGGTCCATTGAACCCCATGTAGAACTTTGACAATAAATTGATAAAAAAAAATAAGAAATTTTATATTCATTTATTTTAGCTGCATTAAATATATTATCTTACCATTTTATTTTGTAGAGAAATGTTTTCTGAATCGCAATTTTTTTTATCCCGAAAAGAAATGCTCGACTGAAAATATTTATTTTTAGCTACTACAAATAACCAGTCAAGAATAACATGGCTTAATTGTCAGTTAGACATATGGTTTTCAGCACTACAGACCTGGCATCTATGTGCCAAAATATGAAACATTCAAAAATATAAATAAAATAAATAATAGTGGGCTGTCCATTGTACCCCTAGGTCCAATGTACCCTGGTCTCCCCTAACTTTGCATCAATCTCTTGACATTTTCACTTGCACTATTATCCAGTTTAAAAGTCTTGTACCTGCAAAAATCTCCATTTTAGAAATATAGAATGCCCTTCAATCCACTTGTTTCTTCACTAAAACTTAAATAGCGAGACATTATTTTCCTGTCCCTTATACGAACTTTGTCCCTCAAGTGAACAAAGAAACCTGGCACGAGGACATGAATGGAAGTGTTTCATACCCTTTATGGTAAATTCCAATAAAAAAATAAGATTTTTTCTTGAAACACATTCCATGTGTTGAATGTGACCTTAAAGTTAGATAGCATATATTTGACTCATTTCAACTAAAGGAAAGTGTATTTTTCACATTTTACGTGGTGTGGGATGTCGGACACCCCTTGCGTGTCCTTGCAGGTTAAGCAAAAGTAAAAAATTCGACTGGTATAGCATCTCTTCCATCCAGAAAAGGCTAAATCTTTACGAGGAAAATATTAAAATATAGTCCTAGCATAGGATATAATAAAGTTATACGTTTTTGACAATTTTTGTGTTAGTAGATGTTAATACAATAGACGTCACTTGTAGTGATCACTTTGGGACAACACCAAGGTGATCATTGCATCTGAATGACCTTTATATCGCATATGCCTTAAAAAATAACACAAGTATATAAGCATAGCAGAAAAAGCAGACCACACGGCATTGTTGGTATGTACTCATTCGTTTGAAATAAAAGAATGACGAAGTACAGAATTGAAAGAAAAAAAATACATATTTAATTTTTAAAACTTCCTTAAAAAATAGTTATTGAGAGCCTGCCTATTACCCGTCTTTTTAGATTTCAAGCATTTCTTGGACAAAGCGCTCTTATAAATAATGCCCATCAAAAGTTTCAACATGGTATTGGACTGATCTTTTTAATGTGCAATGTGCTTGCAGAATTTCTTGGGCTGTTAGTGATTTCACTTCTGGCCTCCATTTTAGTGTCGTTGACCTCATGTTCTGCAACTTCTTTTCATTGAAACCGATCATTGCAAGCAAATTGTTGATCACTAGAGCGGCTAGATTTTCTATGTATTTGGATACGGGAGATCCGTTCCGCACTATTTTGATCAGTACAGCTGATTGATCATTATATCTGTGATCACTACAAGCGGCGATTACTGTATATCAAAATTTGACTGTATAAATATAAAGGCAGTTAAAAGAAGTTAACAGTTTCAAAGATTAAAAAATTAATAAAAATAGACCCTTACCTGAATCCTTAGTCTGGAGTTCTTTTTCAGTTGTCTGAAAAATTTAATTTGTTTTAGCAGAGATTGGAAAAATTGCCATACATTATTAATTTAAATTAATATTTTTTTTTAAAGTTTTTTTTATCTGTTTTCTACAACTATTAAACTCATTACCAAACTAGGCTAAGCAAACTTGCCCAAGTAAAGATAAAATAATGCGTCCGGTGAAATGTGTTCCAACATGGTTGGGGAAATATTTTTGTATTCTTTTCTTAGTTAAAACTTTTCAGACTGTTATCAAAAGCATGTTGGACAGTATATTTATGTATCATTTCAGAAAATCAAATAGAATATAAAATACTAATCTAAAAACTTTTATATTTTGCTTTCATTCCACTGATTAGCTACATAATTCAACTTAATATAGCAAGGAAGCGTATCTGTTTGATGTTATGTGAAATTTAGTTAATTATGTTGAAGTGTAGTAGAGATACAGTGGTGTAGTTAGTTGAGACTGTTATATGCAAAGTAAGTATACAACTATTGCCATTTTTCAGATGTGTCAAGTTTATGAAGATAGTATTCCTAGAACAATCCTGTCATTCAGTCCAGTCTTTCTAGTTAGCTTACTGATAAAATGTAAAATACAGGGTTTGTCTTTACAGTCTATTCATGGCCTAGAATTAAGCCGCCTATCCATATAGTATCAAAAGAATGCAAATGTACATCGGCGTATAAAACTGTTCCAGATAGTTTATGAATTCTATACTTCAAATTTGCTTAAATTAGTTTCTTAATCATTATTGTACTGACAAAACAATTTTTAACTCTCCTGGTTGCTAACTCTTATTTATTTACATATTTCCTTTAAACTGTTCTAGAAGGAAAAATTCTTTACATTGCAGAGATTTGGTCTTACAAAAACCTCAGTTTTGAATAGGCATAAAATATCTGAAGAATGAAGTGTCGGCTTTTATTCAATTAAGCAATGATTGGAAATCATTAACTGATGTGGCCGAACATGCTGTTAGCCTGGGATTCTCAACCTATAGGGCTCAAGGTTTTTGTGGGGATTATAAAAAAGTAAACAGAGAGAGAGGGGGGGGGGAACTAAAGCTGATCACTGAAAGCAAAATGGAGTATATATTCTTTTATTGCAAAATTTTAGTATTGGCCAAATAGGAAGGAAGCACGATTAACGCTGATTTGGAAAGTTCCAAATATTAAAAGAGATCACTGGCATAGAAAAATGTATAGCATTCATAATGTTTGAATTTTCAAGTTTAATGTGACTAATAATGTTAAATAAAATTTCCCATTCAGTTTAATTGAAATTTAAATTCCTCCCATATTAAAAATAATAAAGCAAAACTTTCTTACTTTCCTTCAATTTAAGAAAAGGGTTGACTGTAGATAATAAACATTCCTTCAAATTCAAGAATTATGGGCGTATCGTGACATGATTTTGCATTTTTTTTCTGATGCAGTATGGTCAACTTCATGGCTCTTGCACCAAAAAAACCAACCAAGAATGATGGGCATTATGAAAAATTTATTTTTCATTTGATAAAGTGTCCCTGTTGTAAAAGTTTAAAATGCTGTCACTTGGATGAAAAGACAGAAAAAAGCCCTTTTTTAATAATATGTACCATTTAATGTGTAGCGTTTGTTCGGGCTATGTGGTATAGTAGAGCCAGAGCATTTTTTTACAAGAAAAAACAATGCATTCTTAAAACAGTGCAATCTTTGTCTAATCGTTACCCTCTTAAATATGATGGATATCTCAAATTAGTAAAAGTAATTAGTAAAAGTTATTAAGGCTCTGGCAAGTAGTGGTGAGAAGGCGCTAAAAGCATTAAGGCTGCATGCATTTAATTTTATGTTCCGATTCTGAAAATTCATATTTTCTATATTACTTATCAATGTTTTGATTTTACTTAGACATTAGTTAATTTTAGTTTAAGTTGAAAACATAAATTTAAAAAATATATTCTTTAATATCTTCATTATATTCATGCTTTGAACTTTAGTATGCATAATGTTAATGTTCGGTCAAAAATAATAACTGTAAAATATGTATAGTTTATCGTTGTTTGATGTATAATTTCCTATTGCTGAAAGTTTTCACATTAAAATGAGGGGATTTATGGATTGCTGAGCTTGGTGAGTAAAATGTTTGAAAAACTTTTCCGTTTGATTGAAAAATTTAGTTTAGTATTATATATTTAGTTTAGTATTATATATTTTAAGTCTTGAAAATATATAATACATACTGAACATGCTCAGTTAGGTAGATGAAGAGGAAAAGAAATAAAGCGAATTGAAAGCAATTCTTGTCATGAACATCTTAATTTGCTAATATGAATATCAAATACATATGCTAATCCAGTATGTCTACACAATTATGTATAGTGAAGCTTCAAAAATATAGCTACTTAACTGTTTTATTTTTAATCTTGCTTTCTTTCAGTATTTTATTTATTTTTTTGCTTCAAAACCAAATTTATTTTTTATTTAAATACGAAATTAAGCAACAGAAAGTGAAGCATCTGATAGTTTTGTTTGGCTGTCGAGAAATAACATTCACAGCTGTAGTAATTTTAAGTTTACTATTTGGCAGCTTATTTGTAGTTATTGCATGGTAGCCGCTGTCATAATTAAACTTGAACATGTTTTAGTATTAAAATTCGATCCTGCATAAGTATTTTTTGTGTTGAATTGTATAATCTGGCTTTCAGACAGTTTATATTCATATTTATCCAGAGTTGTATGGAGTTCATGTGATAATTTGAACAGTAACTCAGTAAAACTGAAAAAAAAAGCTAAATTACAAAATTGAAAGTAGTTTAATTTAGGGAAATGTGGTGGGGGATATAATTTTCCAAGATTTCAATAAGAATTGATGCATTATATTTATTGGATATATATATCCATGCTATAATAATATAAACGTTTTATAAAATATATTTTGCCCATAAAATTTGAATGTGTAGTAAAAAATATGCTGTAAAATGCTTTCATAATATATAGATAACCCCCTAATCCATTAATTTCTTTTTGTTTGATCCCCCAATATACTGTTATCGTACTTTTTGAAAGTCCTAAACACGGGAAAAACATCGCAAAAAAGTTTAAATGATGAGTTTTTACGGTATTTTTTATTCGTCAGCGATATTGTTGACAGTAAAACTTAACATGAAACGATCCACAATACATTTCATTATACTTTAAAACGAGCGGTTTTGTAATTTTAGTTACCGTGTTAGTTTTAGAATCGCATTTTATTACAAAATAACTTATTACCAACTCACCACACATTAATATTTTATTATAGTTATCGGTTTAAATGGTTAAATCGGTTTAAATGAAACTTACCACAGTTGGATCAAGACAAAATGACAGACTCACTGTTCCGGGTATTGGCTAGTACTGTTTTGTTTATCACGCTCACCCCCCAACCCCCACCCGTTACAATCCGCCATTTATTTATTTTTAATTTTTTTTAGGTTAAATATCGAATGAAAACTTTTCAATAATGAAAAAATTTACCTTTTTTAAACACCTTAAGAAAAATTAAGCCAGCGTGATTATCTGTCGAAATGATAGCTAATTTTTAATTAAAAAACTTTTTACAGGTGGCGCTCTCATTCCAGTTTGATTGTTTTTTAATCAAGTTAATAATTTGAATAATAGATGGCGTAATCAGAACAATAATTTATGAAGTTCATCTTTTTACTCCCATGCACAGGGGAGTTGAGTGAATCATGTTTTTGATGTAGAGGGGGAAAACAGATTTGACAGGTCGTATTAGCATAAGTAATAAATTCGTAAATTCGTCTGAAAAGTTTGTGCTCCACGGTTTTTCAGCAAAGGTGGAAATGCATCAGGTTGGGGAGGGATGGGGGGGGGGACGAGGGATGCTTATACAACTTTTTAACCTTTGAGTTTTCGGAAAAGATCCGTCTGCAATTTTTTTTTCCGAATATTTTGTGATTCGGGAGAATAAAATAACATTTAACTCGTTTGTTTTCGAAGTATTAATTTACGGTTATAGTGTATTCATCTGTCATAAAATAGTCATTCATAGTTCTCGTATTATAAAATACCGCCAAACCTTTCTTCAACTTGCTTTTCTCTCTTTTTTTTAAAAAATGGTTTATAAGTATTAAGTTTAATATTTCATCTAAAGTTTAGAGAGTGCTAGTGGAGAGAATTTTCTTAATTGCGTTTTTTCTCTTTTTTTTGAGGCGATTCGAAAATTCTTGAAACAGGAATGAATAGATTTCATTCCGTTCCCATTAATTAAATCCCATTCCGAGAATTCGGAATTTTACATAATTTAAAATCCAAGTTTTTATAAAGGTTTTAAAGCAACTATAGCAAAAAAGTCTATAAATGGCAGTAGACTCTTGCATGTAGTCGGAGCACATAGCTAGGAACAAAGAAAATATACCTTTTACTGTACAACTTCTCTAAGCACCCACCCCTTTTGACTGCCACTTTAGCGTGGCACGGGATTTTTGGACTCATAGTCATAATGTTAAAATAATCTCTAAGAGCTGCCACTCAGACACCTCCGAGCGGCCGCCAGTTCAATTTCATTGAAATCCATTCCTTTCTTCTCTCTGACCTTAGATCCTTTATTAAGAGGAAAGAAAGAATAAAAAAATTTTGCACTCCCAAGCAAAACCGAAAATCAGATCGAAATTAATCATTCCTTTCCCTATGTACAGAGAAAAGTGAACTCTACCTGGGTCTGGCATTCAATAGCTCATTTGTGCCTTTCGGGTGCTGATTCGAACAGACTCCGACAAAGAAGTTGCTGATATGGGTTGGATCATCAGCAAATGAAGATTTCAGTTCAACATACTTATGAAAAATGGATATTATTGCCCATTCCTCAACATCTACCGACGAAACGATTAGGGATTTATTTTTCGAATTAAAAATAAACGTAAAAAGTTACCTTCAAAAAGGCTTTCAAAGGCTGAAAGATCCAAGCAAACACATTGTGTCTTTTTTTAAAAAATCGAATAACGTACTTTTTTTTTTGTAGATGATTCTTAAAAATCACTTTATCAGAGATAATGAATTGGGGCTTGTTTAAATACGCGTTTTGTGCTTCCAAACATGAAGTCCGTTAACCCTTTCAAGTTCACTACATGTTTCGTTTTGAAAATTACTAAATTTATTTCAAAAATGAGTATTAGACATGTGCCGAATCATAAATATGTAAAGGAAAAAAATGGCATTTTTTATTTTCAAGAGATTTGTGGTTTCACGGTGAAACCAATGGACGGTTACGGGCTATTTTTCCTCCAAATAAGTTATCATCGAAATGCAATTTAAATTATGTATTTAATTTATAAGTATACGTGAGTATTCAGGATATTCAACCTTCATAAAATTCAATATTACTTTCGAACATTCAATTTTAAAAAATATCCATTTGTGCAAGATCACTCATTTTGTTTCTTTTAGAGATCAAAAGAAATTTAGCTCTTGCAATGCCGATATCTTTGTGAATACTAACGATATTGAACTGGAATTTTTATATAAGTTGCCCTATATATCTGACTCTTAAGTTATGAAAGAAAAATTACGTTAGTTTCGCCCATGCGCGGTAAAAAAAATGCTCAATGTGTGGTTTCACTGTGAAACCAATGAACGCGAAAGGGTTAAGAGCGGCTAATTTTCCTTCGAAGAGAGACCGCTGTAGAGAGGCTTCACTTTTATTACGTTTCTGTTTCCCACTTTTAAAATTTCTCATGAAGTAGTTCCAACAGCAGGCAGCCGACTGCAGAAATGAAGTTATTTTAATCAATAATTAAATTCTTTTATTAATTAAAAATTTCCTCTTCCCTGGGGTTGTTCCACCAGAGCTTATCTATTGATGCAAAAATGCAATTAAAAAGTTGCTAAAATATTAATTCAAGATGTAATATGAAATTTAACCCTTTATATCTAAATTTTTAGAAATGAATATGGTTGGTCAAGCGAACTAAACGGCTTTTTTTCCTTATTTCTCCCGATTTCTTTTATGTGTGTGTTCTTATTTATTAACATTCATATGTTAAATCATACCGTTTATCTTCAGGTGTCGTAATTATCATTTGATTATTGACTCAGAATTACGAGGTCATTATCCCTTTATCGTCAAAAACAAACGTTAATTTTTTAAAAAAATCTCATTACTATCCTCGCATTATTACACCACTGCTGAGCTGTACCACTGCCAGTACTTGGTAATTGCAATTCTAGATAACATTCGCTGTATTGCTGCATCATATGTTGGTGTAGTAGGAAGATTGGAGATCGTGATGCCGAATTGAATGCCATCTTCGTCATATGACTTTGTTTAAAAGTTACCAAAAATAACATTCGTGTGGATTCAAAATGCGGCGATCTAACTAATAAAATCAAATCGCTGACATGTTCTTGAAATTCCGTATACCTCACTCGTTACCAGTAACTTCAAACATGTTTGAATCGTATTGCATTTAGATCATTATCACTCGATTTTGCCTGTGAATATTTCTGTCATGTTTTAAAATCGTACCTTATGAGGAAAAGGAGACTTGCTTAGGGCGAATTTTTTACGTCCTCGGGTATTCCGATAAATCACTTTTAGGTAAACTCCGACTTGACTTAAAATATTGAACTCTTTGGATACTGTGCCGCGAGCATGTCAAAACCGAAGTAAACCGGCGGGAGTGTTCTCCCCTAAACATTCTCGTATACTTCCCCAAAAAGGTGCCGTTTCCCCTTCCTCCGCGTGGCTAAAAAAATTCGAACCTACTGTTACCCAGAATCCAATGACTATCAGAAGGTTTTTCATTATAGTGATTGAAAAATATCTAGGTCAAGAATCAAATTCAGAGATGTGTACCGATTTTTCGCTCTTGCCGACTGAAGGACAAACTGACGTAATTCGCTCCATAGCTTTCGCGTGCACAGAAGATTGCTTCCAGTACGCATGTGCGTGGAGATTACTTTTGAAAAGAATCCGTTAATTATACAGACCGACAGACAGTCAACCATTTGACGGATTTGGCCCAAAATTTTATACGGACCTACATTCATGATGATAAAACTGTGTACCAAATTTTATCCATCTAGCTATTCAAGTTTTTGAGTTATAGTGTTCACATGACCGCGGACATACAGATAGACAGACTTCTCGTTGACGGATTTAGTCCAACATTTGAAAGAAACCTACAAATTATGTGTCAAAATCACATACCAAATTTCATCCCCGTAGCTCTAATAATTTTCGAGTTATCGTGTTCACAGACAGACATAATTCCAAAATTGTGTTTTTCGGACTCGGGGAGATCTAAAACGTGGAGATTCGTCAAAATCTCGAGTTTGAATTTTTTGACGATTACAATACTTTCTCTTTGTATACTTCGTATACGAGAAAGTAAAATTGAGTCTTAAGTTTATGAAGTCCCGTAATAGATAAACTTTTTTTTTTGTGTTGTTTTGTTTGAAAAGTACAATATCAAACGAAACAAGCATAATAGTAAAATTAACTTCTGATAATTTTTCATCTGTTCTTTGTTATATTCCTAGCTTACTTTGATAGTAATCTTTTCACAGTGAATGCTTTGAAACGTGGCCCAGGTCTAAAGTCAAAAGTTCCGAATCTTACAGGACACGCTTCTCATGCGAAATAGTAAGCATAATTTCTGACCCAAATTTTCGAGTGTTTTTAAAGTTAACTGCCAATTTTTTTTATAAAATTCGCATAACACCACGTCTACGATTTTGTTATGAATGAATTTTCTGCCGCGTTTCTTGTTTTAAATATTGCAAGAAATGAGATTAAGGAGTCTATTCTGGTACCCCCGGTTGGGTTGGGTTCCGTTGTTGTGCAGACAACTGAAGGAAATGCAAAACTCATTCATTTCTAAATATTAAGATATTTCTTGCGAGGTCGGAATGCTTGCTGGGACTGTTTTGTTAAAGTCGTCAAAGATGAACCTGAATAAAAGTACACTGGTACCTAAGTTCCATAACTTTAATTTAAAGTATTTCACAAGTGCAATTTTCCGTTATTCATATTGTTAGAAATCATTTTGCATGTTCAGTTTCTGTTTTCTGGAATTTTAACAGACAAGTTTTAAATGTGTACGTTACAACATTCGTTTGAAGTATTGAAAATTGCCGTCCGTATCTGAAATCTTGTCTGTAATATCCCTACCTTCTCATTTTTCTCAAACTATTCCAAGATATTAGAGGCTCAAAAATATACTTTCATATATATATGTAATAATCTCACTTAATTTTATTTCAAATTCTAATATTATATATTTTAAAGTCTTAATGTATTCCAAAATCACTTTTCTTATACGCTCTGGAGGTATATTAAATCTCTCGTTTTGGCATATTTATACTAAAAGAATATTTTATTCGTTTCCACCCGCACACAACTCGCGAAATCGGCGACTTATTTCCGCCATGCATTTTCCCTAAACCACTTGCGTAATATACTAAAAATAGCTATTATTCCCTTCACTTTGATCACATGTCTGTCTGTTAAATCCCTACCTGAGAAAAAGCAGGGATCTTCTGTTCACTTTTGGCTTAAAACTTAAAGCATGATGTACGTACATTCCGTCACTCTCCGATAATAAAAAGAAATTAGTTAATAACTCGGCCTGTTTTTATTTAACGACTACAACAGCGAATACATTTCATATATATAAAGAAACAATCAATGTGGACGATTATTTTGTCCCTTTGAGCATAGCTTTTTGATCCCACCCCCCTTTCGTGTGCTTAAAATATAGTAGAAAGTAACTAAAATGAGAAATGTTAAAGTTTCCTACGTAATTAATACGACGATTTAGAGATGCGTTGTCTATTCTGAAAGTCAGAAGGGGGTGATTGCTTTTAGGATTTATCCGGAATTCCGGGTTTTTTACTTTCTCAAATCCGGAATTTCAGGATATTTTTAGATTTACTATATGTCTCAAATTTTGGTTTAGTAAAAATTAGTAAAGATAGTGTACTAATTTTAGATTGGTAGTCAAACTTCTTATCGAAATAAATTAGTGAGAATTTAGTCGTTTTATTAAAAGGTATATGGTTGTGCATCACATTAACAATCTAAATTATTCGAAATTACAGTACAACCCCGGTTAATCGAATAAGGAGGGGGGGCTGTTTCGGATAACTTTTTTTTTCCGGTTAAGCCATGAACATTTATTACTATTTTGTGTGTAATTCTGAAGTGTTTTGAGTGTGAAACGAATTCAAAATTATCTTTGTAGGCCACACTTTTATTGTTTATTAAAAGTCAACCCTCCGTCAGGCGCAATATTCGCACCGGCGAGTTCGGACGCAATGCGCCAGATAGGCACAGGTAAACAATATCGTCATTAATATTGTTAATACCTAGAATGTAGCGAATATTCGGCAATTATTCGGTATTCGGCCGAATATATTCAGGATAATAAATGTTCTTTTAAATACACATTTAACCCTTCACGGCGCAGTGTGCCAGCTGATGGCACACCTAATTTCACTCGCTTCTCAACCGTTAAATTCAACTATAAATGAAAAATAATAGGTTTAGGATAGGGCTAATAGCACTCCTTTTAGAACGTATATAGCAGCCTCGTGAAATTTCGTTACGGAATAGGAATTATTAGAGATAAAGTTTGGGAAAATTCCTTAACTCGGAGATAAGAAATTTTTTCAGTTCTGAACCTTTACAATTTTAGCAAATTAACTCGAAAATTTTCCTCCAATATTCTTGAACTTTTAATTTATGGTTTTCTGTAAGATTCAACAATATTTTATGAGTGGATCAGGGTGGTTGTATCGAAGGGGGGTGACCCCAAAGGGGGGCGAGTAAGAATGAAGTAGGATTTTTAAATTTCTGTTTTGTATATTCTATGTCTAGACAAACTAAACCCATTCATGATGTTTTTTCATCACTTTTCAAAAAATTTAATGCCTTGCGCCGCAAAGGGTTAACAAAGAATTTTGCAGAATTGCATTTCAGAGAATTATAAAAAAAAAATCTAACATTTATCCAAATTTTAAGTTGCGTAGTACATAAGTGTATTTAATAATTAATAATGTTGCATATCATTTATAGAAGTCTGTTCAATATGGTTTCATATATATTACCAGCTTCAGAAAATAAACGGTCACTATATAATGCTTGCAGGTACTGAAAGATATTTTCTTGCTAAATTTGACAACCTTGGAAATTTTTCTGCATTTTTTTCCCACCAATTAAGCGGACACTCAATCCTACCTATTAGAAGTTCTTTATCAAAGTAGGAATTTACTTCTAGTAATTTTAATTTATCTATTCAATTTTCCTCTGGGTTTGTCATTGTCATGTTCTGCAATGATGAATCATTTATTTCTTGGAAACAATCTCAAGATGATGAGGGTTTCTCATTTCTTATTATTGGAATTAAGGTATTTAAAATATTACAAATATACATAAAGGTATTAGCATTTCTTTAAATATACAAATAAAAAATCAATTATATTTAATCTTAACTATTTTTTCATTTAAAATTTGAAAAATATTTCATTTAAGATCAAAATTGATTTTTAGTATTCGGCCAAATCACTATTCGTTACATCCCTAGCAATACCCATTAATTTTAGCATTCTAAAATTAATCACTGACCTTCTCGGGGAAACTTAAAAGAAGAAAGTGGGGATATCGTTGCAAAAGTCTTGCGATTTCAGAGGAATTTCGGTTAACCAGGATTTTATTGTATATCCGATTTTTTACAGTGCGCTAGTTTTCAGGATTGTTGAAATGGATCGCAATCACCTCTGTACAATGGCGACAGGCTAGGATTTGCGTCGTTTGTCGATGCATCTGTGATACTGGAAGAAGAATCGTAAAGAATTTTATCATCTTCGTGAGGACTGCATCATAATTGTACAAAAATATATACTGTTGTCTAAAAATCAGTGCAATAGGAATTTTCATTTTTGACCTGTAAATGTTGCCTCTCGAACAGGGCTCCAGGGGACTATGGGTTCCGACCTAAGTGGGAGTCGCGAAAACACTGGCAATGCCATGCTTCTGCTCGATTTTTTAGTATTAGTAATCGAAATTGATGTAGAAATCTGTCTTGATTTGAACCATTTCATTAAAATTTTACATATCGTATTGCATGCGTTCAATTTTTTGTGCTTTATTATTCATATGAATGCTTACTTATGAATACTTGTATGTACTCATGTGGTCGAGATAAAAGGCACTGGCGTAACTATGGGGGGCAATGCGATTGATGTTCAGGGTGGGGCTGTTGGAAAATTGAACTCATCGCTATCTTAATATAAATAAGTCATTGTGGGTATGTGGCTATGTTCCACATCTCCTCTTAAACCAATAGACTGTTTTCAACCAAATTTTGCACACTTATTATTCAAGACAAGGGGAAGACACTTACGAACTTTTCAAAGTCCAAAGGTTAATTAAACATTCAGTTAATTAGAAATTAACCGAAACCGTTTTTCCGCCGTAACTTCGGAGCAAATTGTCCGACAAAAAATATTTTTATACCATCTTAAATTTCAAAATTTTACCGTTTCAATGATGCCACTTTTATACCTGTGACGCTTTTCCTTCAATTTTTATTATTTTTTTAAGGTATAATAATTGTTAATTACGCGCAGACGATTTTGAAATAACGCAAATTTACAGCTACTTCGTTGCTAGGCAACGATTAGACTTCTAGAACTAATTTACCTTTATTTCTGAAATTTTTACTTATTTTTATAAATGTTTTATATGAGAGAGTCAACTTTTAAAAGCCTCAAATCTTATTAAAATTTCAGTTAATTGGAAATTAAGCAAGATTTTGGCATTTTCCGTGATATTTTTCGAAAATATGTATTATGTCGCAAACTATTTTTATACATAATCAAAGTTTAAAAAATTAACTTTTCATGACACAACTTTCATTTCCGTTCTATACGTTGCCCTCATTTTAATAATTTTTCAAAAATTGTGTATAAAATTTACAATTTATAACACTTTTTATTAGTGAAGAACAAGAATACTAAGAACTGTTGCTAGATCACATTAGAAGAATTTTGGATGAAGACGAATTTTTTTTTTTTATTCATATTTATTCTAACGCTTTTTCTCAATGAAAAATTTACTATGTAATTGTCCCAAAACATCTGTTAAAATCTTTCTTATACTGCAAGATTTATGAACAAAATTTGACGTACCTATGCAATAAATACTAATAACTTATGGAGAAAAATCGGCGGTTTTTACAAATCGTCTGGTTCAAATGATATTCTCATTTTAATTAAAAATCATTTCGGACGATAAAAGAATTTTGGGTATTGTAATTTTCTATACAAAAGTAGTTTTTTACACCAAAAATATTAGACCTGAAAGTATTTTAATTCCGAGAAACGCCGAGCATAACAGCTAGTTAAAAATAAAGTTGCAGACTATACGAGAGTTTTATTTATTACAATGGTCTGTATATAAGTAATTTTAGCATTAAAATATTTACATAATTTTAAAAAAATGTTTATGTTCGCGTTGTCATTCCATCGGCTTATTATGAGATCCAGTAATGTTAAACAGGAAAATATTTTTTATCCCGAGAAACGTTGGGTATTGCAACTAGTCACTAAATAAAAGTACTCCATTTTTTGAGGTTGGCGCAGTATGGTCAAATATGGCCCCAGAAAACACAACCAACCATTTTTTGAGGTGCTTAATTACTCGTTATAATATTGTTAGTTGATTTTAAAGGATCGTATAATTTAGAAGACTGATTTTATTAATATATTTATTTTTCAATCCTGGTGGTAGGACGTGAGCAATGTCTACGTAATGGGGGAAATCGGCATTTTTCTAGAATTTTTCTAATCGATTGAAAATGCTTCAAAATGAATAATAACATTAAAAAAATTTTCTAGGCAGTTTTTTTATATCAAAATTCGCCTCTAAGATGACGCGGGAAAAACGATCCATTTTGGCGCGAAGCGGGTCTGACGTCACATGTGCCCAAACAGGGGAGAGCTCCCTGTCGCTCGCTATAGAGATTTTGCTTTTTCTCTATATTTTCCGACTACCGCATTAGATGAAGTAACGTCGGAAAGATACAAGTATTGTATTGTTCCTAAACTATACTATAATGGCACTCGATGAGTAATTTATCTATATTATATCTATTAAAATTGTATATCACGAAGCACAGCAAAAAACAGCCTTGAACTCGATATCCGTTTTGTTTTGAATATAAGTATAAGGTGAGATTTTAATTATCAATTTTAAAGCAAATTGTTAAATTTAATTAGTTTTTTTTTCCTTCTATTTGATTACATGGAATTTATATTTTTACCCTTTCTGGGGCGGTGGCACAGAGGCTGTCCCAACTTCTTTAAGATTTTTTTTTTTAAAAAAAAGCCTTTTTATTTTACTTCTTATATTATTTCCATGGGTATTCAAATGTTTCTTATATTTTCTTAAAAAATTACTGTACCATTCAAAGTTAATTAGAATATCTTAAATATAAGTTTAAATTCATGACTTTTTTGATGATGAAAATCTTTTTCATTTGTAGTGCAAGAAAATAATTCGTAGAATTTTTGATGCAAAGTAAATAATTTAGATTCAATGAATATATTCAAATCGAAATCGGCCTTCAAAAAAGTCAATTTACTTATCAATGATTACAATTGAAAAAAGGTAGATAAATTTATCTTGCCGCACATCTAGGGTATATGGTAGCCCTTAAATTCCTAGATTAGTCGCATTCGGTCGTGTTTGAATATTTTAAATTTACATAGGTTTCTTATATGTGTTATTTTTACCGGATTTTTTTTATATTAATTACTATTAACTAATATGTTAAAATTGATACTTGTTCGAAGGAAATAATTTATATTCTTCATGGCGGAGTAAAATTAATTTTTCAAAGGCACACGTGTATTTAAAAAAAATGCCGTACCTGAATTTATTTTGAGCTGAACTTCTGAAATAAGTATATTCCTGGTTTTTGTAGGTACACCAAATTTCACAGGTCATGCAAAATAAAGTTCTTATTTGCATGACCTGTTCTTTTATTCTTTCTTGTTTAACAGAAATCGCGGCGTCTCCTCTGAATGTGCGAAAGCCCCTCTTCAATTTATCGCTGCCTAACGGGGTAGCTTTGAAAACCTACTCGTTTTTCCTAAGGCGAAGTCTATTGTGGTATAGTATAAGAGCTTTGTTCCGGTTACTGAATGCATCCAAGGGAAGGTACGAACAGCTTTTCTTATGAGCTAATTTACGAGCCGGCGTTTTGTGTCCAGTTTCTTCGCCATCATTGTAGAATCGATCCTTGGCAAATTATCCGAGTAGAAAAACCAAAAACTTCACTTCTAAAATGTTAGCTAGTACAAACGGAATCAAAACATGGCACAAAAGTAGCGAAAGAAAAGTATGCGAAGGAAGACGCATGTGACGCCAAAATCTATTCGGCCAATGAGAGTGCGTTTTGGATTGCATCATCATTCCTGCTATTTCGGTGCATCTTTCGCCCGCAATATTTAAATTTTTATGTAAAATTTTACTTCCTTTTTTGAAATTAGAATGATCTTTTCTATAAATACGGATTGCTTTCACGCGTTTTTAAAAAATGCTTAAGTTCCCCATTGTAACACCTCAGGCAACTGTTCATAGGTAGGGACGCGGAATGTTTCTGTAACGGAAATGGGACCTCATCTGAGAAATGTGAAATAAAATTTAGAAGAATAGTAACGTATAATTTTCTTTCCCATCCTTAACTTTTCGGATTCCTTTAACCCCTCAACAGTCGTGCCCGTACGGCTTACTTAATTATCGCATTTTTAGTCCTATAAACTAAATTGCATCATTAATTAGCTTTATAATTTGAAACAAAAATTGCGTGGAATCCATAAACATCTCAAGTATTCTATGCTTTCTTAGATGAATGAAAACGACAATCTCTTTCCAAAATAGAAGGGGTCATCTTATTGGATAGCAAAGAAAATGAAACTGTTAAGGGGTTAAATTTTTCTGAAAGAGAAAACCATCTTATAATTTTATTATTTGCTGCCTTTTACGGTTTTGTATATAAAACTAGGATTAGAAAATGCTTGGTCCTCCTATTCCTTCATTTTTAAAATTTTCAATTTTCACTCGAATTTGAGTTTAAGGTATCCGACTGGTTTAAAATCGTCGTTTTTGATGAAATTATCAAAAAAAAAAAAAAAATTATGACTTAATTTTGTAGCCTGTTTAATCAGCTTTCTAAAAGTGTCTCACTTTTTACTCTACGTGAATTACAAATGGAGTTACAGCTGTTTTATTACCGAACTGTAAGCATTATTTTATGTTGCATGAAAACTTTAAATGCTTTAAATGTGTTTTCTGAGAAAAGATATTTTTGAGGAAAACTGTCGACCGTAACAATGATTTCTCATAGAGTTATTCAAGTATTGATATAAAATTTTCCAAGATCGTTTTCTGTAATATGCTTGATGTTTTTCTCTAAAAAATAAGGTCAATTTTAAAATCAAGTATTATTCTTAAGTGCTTAAATATAAACCAAAAGCATTTTTTATGAAAAATTACCAGTTTAGTAACTCTGTTCAGCTATATCTCAAAACTATTTTGAAGTACAAGAAATATTTTGGAGCGTAACACAGATAACTGTCATAAAAATGTACCCCTACAAGGATTTATGTATATTTAGAATATGATTTTGTCTATGGCTGTTAGCGTAAGGCAAATATTTTAGTTATTTTTCTTCAAATTTCTCAGTTTTTTTAAAAAAATATTATTTTGAAAGCCTAATTTTATAATATTCTCATAGTTTTAAAACATATGCAGTTGAAAAATAACATTAAAAAATATATATGTTATTTTTCAAAAAAATGTCTCCGAACATAGTCGGATACCTTAAAGCCGTTGTAAAGAAATAGCTTGAAATGAAGTGCTCTCGCGCTCGGAAAACGTTTGCTTTTCTGGTTGATGCAATTGAGTAGAATAATTGGGTTCTTAACCCTTAAAAGCCCGATTTTTTAAAAACTGATTTTAAAATGTTTTTTCACTTTCAGTTCTTGAATAAAATATGGGAAAAATACTTTTAAAAATCCTGTTTTGTTTTAAGTATGGTTTATGGCTAAAAAACAGTTTACCAACTGACAATACTGATCTTTATTTAAGAAAAAAATTTCCTTGATAAAAATTCTGTGTTGTGAAACATAAATGAATTTTAATAAATAATAATAGGGATAAGGAATTTCCTTCAACATTGTAGAATAAATATGATATTCTCAAGCGTATAAACAAAGCTACTGTTCAGCAACGGATTCCGAGACTACCACTTTTGGACGATTTTACACTGGAAAGGGCTGCTAAGCAATGAGTCATATGAGCGCATTTCCGGAGTTCTTTGTTAGATCACGCTCAGTAAAATGTAAACATCGCCTTTCCATTCTTCACTTTCCCCCTATTTTGATGAAAATAACTCCGCCCGGCGCATGCGCAAAGGGCGGAGGGTTTCCGAATCCGTTGTTAAACAAAATATGAATATTTTGAATTGATATACATATTTACAGGGCGCGTAGCGTCATGAAAAGTGCTTAAATTTGAAAACCATTTTTAAGCACCTTAAAAGTGCTTAATTTTCTCGAGTAGTGTAAAGAAAATATTCTACTTTTTTTTGTTTCCCCAGACATTGAATACTATAAATCGAAAGCATATTCATAAAGCTAGAAGGAAAATAAAAGTGTTTATTTGTAGAGAATCTTACGCTCTTTAATTTGTTAAATCAATTGTAATTTGAAAACTGAATAGTTTTCAAGATATTCAAATGTACTATTTTACCACCAACTTCCTATCTAAGAAAGACTATACTGTTTATTTTTTTCCCTCTCTTAATTAACTATGCACGGTATTTATTAGTTGAGTTTCAGTGTGTTATGTAACTTTTGAAACAAAAGCTCCGGAATGGAGATTATAGACGTAACGCCCAGGCTCTCCCTATAAATGGCATAAGATATTCAAGAAAAACTAAAAAAGGGATGAAATCCAAGATGGCGGTTCAAGCTCCCCCCCACCCCCCACACGACTGGGGACCTTTAGTATGTTCATCAGGAGCCCCTCACGAACATGTATAACGATTTTCAAAACTATGATTTAATCTTTTTTTCAAACCCTTCTTTGACTGGACTATTAATGACCTTTTTTTCCCGCTCGCTCTTTCTTCAAGAATGGGCAACGCTTATATTTAAATACTGAAATGGTAATCCCGAAGGGGCAAATTAACTGGTAATTTGTTAATTTTTAAGAAATGTTGAAGAAGGTCACAGATATTTTTGGTAATGACAATTTGCATTATCATTTTTATTTTTTTGTTAAACCAAAAAGACATCCTTTATTTTACAATAGAAGTCGTTGTGAAAAAACAGAAATAAATTTTAAAATTAATAAAATACATATTTAAAATTAAATATGTATGTTTTAATTTTTTTTTTATTAACAACTATATATTATTATAAAAAGGAAAACAACCTATGCTTAGAAATTCCGTTGGTCTACGTATGTATGTACAAAGGGAGTTTAACTTTTTTGGCTAAGGTGCTTAAAAAGTGCTTAATTTTTGCAGCAATTTCTCACTACGCACCCTGATTTATGTAACATTACAAAATCGATGGCTGCATATGTATAAGCCGTAATTGTATTTTAACTTTTAACATATTTAAAATTATAATTAAATGAATTTTTTTGGTTCAAAATTAAAATCAAATTGGTAACTTTTTATGCGCCCTTGGATATAAACGGCACCTCTGGACTATTGCCCAATTAGCCCATTGGATGAAACAGCCCTGCATAGCACGAGATAACGAACAAAGATTGTGTTAAATTTTTACTGAAAAAACGTTTTCATCTAGTTTTGCACTGTATAATATAAAATATCTTGAAAACGTTTTAAACAAAAATATTTGTTTATATATCTGGTCGTTTGTAATGAAATTTCAGTCGCCTAAGATTCAGTTGTTTAACCCCTTAACCGTCGCGCCCGTCATATTGACGTGCATCGAATAATCGCATTTTTATGCTTATAAACTAAAATTTAATCATTAATTAGCTTTATAATTTGACACAAAAATTACGTAGAACCCATAATTCTTAGATGAATGAAAACGATAGCCCCTTTCCAAAAAAAAGGAGGGACCATTTTATTAGATAGCCAAGAAAATGCCCCTCTTAAGGAGTTAATACATATTTATATTGAACTATATTATTAATACACACCGAAAAGGTGCAGTTGAGAGGATGAATAATACTTTTATTTCGTCGATTTATAACTAATGACTTCTGTCATTTCCGTTCTTTCCACTTATGAAAAAGTAGTTAGTGTGAACATAAAGTTTTTCGATGCTTATTCTTTTCAGTTAAAGTTTCAGAGATCTTTGTTTCTAGTTTTCATAAAGTTAGGAGTAAAAACAATGCATTGGAAGTATACAGCGGAAACTGAAGATTTCTGCCATTTTCAGCAAGTTTGAAGAAATTGCTGATAACTTTCAACACCAGTATTCGATTCTATGATTAATAAAATATTTATTAATTCGGGTGATACTATATTCATCTACGCAGTTAATCAAGAATGAACTCAACAGAAGAATAAATTTTCCTTAAATAACATAAATGATTTATTTCTGGTCACTAATTTGTTTGGTGTCGATATCTGAAAATTAGTCATGTTTGGATTTAATGAAGCAGTTAAATTTGAGCCAGTTGTGTTTAACACTCATCTGCGCCTAACACGCGAGTTTGACTTAAGGCCCGGTGTACACTAGCCGATTCGTGTCGTTGAAGCTATAAAAATAACAATAGTAACCCCCATTCCCCCCTGTGTGTCTCCACAGGGGGCACGTAGGTTACTATTGTTATTTTTATAGTTTCAACGACACAAATCGGCTAGTATGCACCGAGCCTATGAGATCAAGCGAACAAAGCGCAGTTATGTGCATAACAGTAGGGGAGAGTGGAGTAAAACCGGGTGTCTTTGAATTCTGGCGCTATTATTTTTCCTATCTAGCAGACAGATACTGAACTACGCTCGACACGTCAATTATATTGTGCATCGTATTGCACGCTTGTATCGTTCTTTCATGAATTTAAGTGTTTTTATTTAAATAAATTTTGTTTAGTATAAAGCTAAAAAATACTGATTACGAAAATAAATTCAGCAGTTATTTATGTAAAGCACAATAAAAGTATCTCCTACATACGCGCGCCTGCTGGAAGATTAAAAATTTATGCTCCCGATACTTTTTTTTTTATATTAGTCTCGTTATTACTATTAATCCACCGGGAGGGAACCGACCACATAAGGTTTGCGGTTATATTAGTCTCGTTTTGATAGAAGTGTTTGCTAATAGTTCTTCACGTTTTCGTTGTTCCAATTTTTCAAAATTCGCTTTAAATGCTTTCGAATTGTGACTTTGTTGGATAACAGCCTTCAACTGAGAATTGCATCAACACCTGGTCCTTTACTTCGATTTAACTGTTTCATTTTTACTGCTAAGTTTAATTTCAACTGTGTAAAAAGTTGCTCGACACTATTCTCACCATGTCCCGGGAATGATTTTATGCATCACGTTCACTTTGTTTCATGAACCTATACATGTTATTAATGAGCGTTTAAAACAAGTACCGTTAAATCAAGGTTAATTTGTGGCCTGCAAATGCATGGCCCGGATAAAAACAGTGCTTAGTTACCGATCGATAAAAAGAGAATTGTGCCTTATAAACGATAATATTCAGTGCTTAGAATTCTTTTGCAGTACAATAGACTCGTGGAGACGCGAGGTTCTTTCAGCGTCACGTCTTAACATAACTGCGACTACTGTTTTCATTTAATGCTGTTTCTTGTGTAGCGTATATAATTAATAAAGCTAGGAAATGCTTGCATCTTAGTTAAAAACTGCGTCTGATATAGTTGAGCATTGTACAGGGTGTACACAAATGAAGTGACACATTCCAAAAATTAATAAAAAAAACCTCTAAAAATGTTGGAACTACGTTTTTTTTATTTTTATTTATTTATTTTTTTAAATAAGAGCGCATCTCAAAGTTTTTTTTCATATAGGTAACGCATTACGCTATTCTAAATTTGTTCCAGCGAGAAAATTCCGTACTCAATGGCTACCGATCAGCAGAAGCCGATGCGTGTTTTCTGGTTTCTTTTTTCAGTTTTTCTTGAATATCATGAAAACTCTTCAGTTTTCACACTACATGTGAATTAACAAATTAAAGAGCGTTAAAATTCCCTACAAATAAATACATGCTTTTTTTTCTTCCAGTTTTAATTTTTTTTTCAGATAATGGCTCTAAACAAAATTTTGATTTCCAGTAATTTACGACCCCCTAGACCACCGAAATGGCATGTTACCTCTCTAAAAAAAAAAAAATTGAGATACGCTCTCATTAAAAAAAATCGTAGTTCCAACATTTTTAGTTTTTTTTTTTTATTAATTTTTGAAATGTGTCACTTCATTTGTGTACACCCTGTATTGTTTTTCTCCTGATTACTGATTTCTTGTTTCGTAATTGTGTGCTTTGTGTCTTGCATTCATGTTTCAAGAAAGCTTAAACTTAAAATAGTAAGTATTCACATTACAAAATTGTTTGTAAATTAGATCTACGAAAAAGTCACGATGGATGAAATTGGAAATTTAAAAATAGTTTGTTGGGATACTTTTTTCTAAATTCTATTGGCTGCATTTGAGCATCTCGGATAGTGATTCATAATCAAAATTATGCATTTTTAAAATTAATTATGAAAAATTACTCATAAATCTGTATAATTATATTAAAACGTATATATGCTATTTATTTTTTATAGTACTATGATATTTGATGTGAATTAAGAGAATTAAATTACCAGAGAATTAAAGTTACCATGGTTTTACCAGTACTAAAGAATACATACTTTATGGGAGAAAGGAGATATAACCGTGATTGCCTCTATAGCAAATTCATATTGCGCCTAACTTGATTAACCGTGTTATACGGAAATCTACTGTATAATTCTTTAGTGTTTGGATTGAGAGGGAAGGAAAACCATTTTTTTTTCAAATCGTCGCATTTAAAGTTAAAATTACTCTATACTTGTAAATTAATTTTAATAGTGTCTATTTAAAAAAGTTTGACTTTTTGGGGTTTTTGATTTGACGTTTTGGGGAAAATCTGTGACCTCATTTTATTATTAATCTTCGAAAGTTATTTCAGAAGTTTAATAAACATTAAAACTACAAGGCTATGTCATTTGTAATTAACTAGTCCTTGAATAACATCTTATTCATACGATTTTTTGGAGGGCGGAACCATAATATTTTTCAAATAAATTATACGAACTGTGACGAACTTAAGGCAGGAAATTAGAACGGAGAAAAAACTCCTTTCTGTCAAAACTGCAGAAGTCCCCTTTTAAAATCAAGCGGTTCATTTACTAAATGACTAAAAAATATTAGTATAAATCGTTGATCATTTAAAAATAAACTCGAAGGAACAGGACATTTTGTTTCTTTTAAAAAATAAGTTATTTTTAATTCGTAGTTTACATGTATGCAATAATTTTTAATTAACAATTAGTTAAAATCGTCGTTTGAAGTTGGGGAAAAGTTACTTCTGTGCTTCAAATGAATGTCTACGTCGTGACTTATAAAGGCGCTGACGCAGCGAAGGTATATTTTTTGTGTTTATTGAAATCTTCTAATTGTATGTGGATAAATTTCATAGTTAAGGAAAGTCAAAATGCAGAAATTAACTTCGTCTGTCGAACTACTTTTAATGAAGGGATTAGCGAATTGCTAAACTGAGTTTTAATTTCTTAAATTTTGAATTATTGATAAAATTAAGTGTTCCCTCTTCAGTTTAGTTTTCTCTACAATCTTTCTTCACTTTCTTTTCGCACACTTTCAAACCTTTTTTCGGGATTACGTCGTTATTCTTGTCCACCCGAGTTCATAGAACACTGAGATATTTATGAATTCCGCGTAACTTTTGTATCTATTGATGACATCTATGAATGACTTAGCGAAAATAAATGCGATAATTCGATGCAAATGCGGCGCACGTGCAAATACGCTAAATGTTTCATAGCCAATTAATAAAGGTTTTGAAAGGGAAATAATTAGCCAATATAGCCTTGAATTGACCACTACCTGAGGAGCATTTTTTTAAAAATTCCCGGGTTCTCCCCCCCCCCCCCCAAAAAAAAAAATCAAAATGCCAATATCTAAGGAAAACGATATCTCTGAAATTGTTTTGTTTGCTATTAAATGGGCTAGAAGAATAATGTTTATATTTACGTTATACCAAGTCGTTTTTAATTTTAAATATAAGAAAATGTGAAAAAAGTAGGTTTTTTAATTTGAAACTTGTGATTTTTGTCCTGTTTTTTTATATGTCATACTAGCAATACGCGCACGGCCTTGCCCGTGGAATCAGGACTTCAACAAAATAAAGGGGGGGGGGAAAGAAAACGCCCACAATAACACGAAAAAGTTTTGAAAACAAAATAAAAACAAAAGATACACATTATTGATTTTTAGGAAAACAGAACAGAGTACGTTAATTCAAAACAATATTAAAAAATTGCAACGTGAAAATCATTATTAGACAGCAAGTGAAATATGCGAGACAATGAAACATGTTAAGACACTGCCGAAAATAATTATTGAGTCATTCAAGTTAAAGGTTATGACGTCCCCTACGTTTTTCGCCGCCAGCCAATGAAATTGCAACATTGCATTCTGGGAACGGAGAATGACGCTCCAATGAATGTCTCGCCGAGAAGTTCGCTAGCAAAAAAACTGTTTGAACTGATCAGGAAAGAATTAATAAAAAAAAAAAACCGGAAAGATATTTTAACGGTTCTTCTTTTAAATACGACAGAAACATTCCAGTTATAAGCTGAAAAAAAAATTGGAATTGTTAGCGTTATTGAAACTTCGGATGCAAGAATTTTAAGAAATCCAAATGAAAATTAACACAAAAGTGACTATTTTTCAAAAATTTCTCAAAATCCAGTAAATTACGTTAGAAATTCAAAACCAACTTCATTAGAAAGAAAATTGTTTGTGCTTTCTGATGGTGTATCTATTTTCTTCCAACAATTATCAAAACCAATTTTATTGAGAAATTGGCGCAAAAAACTACCCAAAACAACACAAAATATTAAATAAAAAAAATTCTGGATTAAATTTTAAAATTCCGGCTTTGAGGTGCATTGAGTCCCCATTAAGACATCCTGTGTGCCAAATTTCGAGGCTGTAAGTTCGATAAATTCGTCTCACACAAACATTGTACTTAATGAGTATAGATAATATAAAATTCCTTCCTATGAAGGTTATAGCCTACGCTTTTTTTTTTTTTTTTTTTTTTTGAGTCCACTGATTACAATTTTATTTATTTCTGTGTAATGCTGACGCTGGGGAGCAAAAGTTCGTACGACACGGCTGCCCAGTCATCGAGTATATTTGATATACTAGGACTTGAATTCTTGATCATGTATTTTGAGAATGAAGCGGATGTATACCGAGGAAGTAACAATATGATATAAAACAATATAAAATGAGTTTTTTAATACAATTTTCGATGCTTATGCCAGTTTTAGTTCGGTCCCCAACTCTTTTCCGCCCACAGCTGTATTTTTTTGGGTCTTTATTGACTGGGCTATAAATTCTGTTGTGCTAAACTGACTACTCAACGACAGTAAACTAATCGCCGCTTTTTGCTAAAGTGAAATAGGCGTCATATTTTATATACACTGACAGTAAACCATTTGAGGTATGTCCCTGTCCATGACAAGTACTTAAAAAGACTATAATAATTTTTTCCCATCGTTTGATATAGGAGTTGCTTGTTTTTATAACTTTTTTACTTCTGATTAGAATCTAGTTTCTGTGAATTTTGACTGATTTTTCCTTCTTAACTTTTAGGAAAAAGGTTTTCATTTTCGGATACATTTCACAATATTTTTTGCAATTGTAACTACATGCTTTTAATGATGTATGGATTTTATCATCTTTGTAATACTAAGTGAAAATGCTGTAGAATTTTATATGCTACTGTGTTCCTGTTTATCCACCTTATGTTTGGTGGAGTATGGTCAATATATGGCTCTTATGCCAATAAAACACAATATCCTTTCCTAGTCTAATAAGCATTTCTATGATCAATTTATATAGGATCTATATATATGATTTATACATTTACAGAAACTGTCTTTGAAGGTTTGTCATCTGTTTTTAGGCAAATGTAATGGACTAGCTTGTAATGTTTTTTTGTGTTTTTGTAAACAATTCTAGTATCAGATTGGTGGGACTTTCTCATCAGTTATCAGAAGTCTTGCAATCATCATCAACCAGTAGATGTTTTCAATAAATGTTAAGACATATCTGTATGTTAAAAGTAATGGACATCGTGTCACACATGGATGGTGCCAAAGGGAGGGGGGCGGACCCCCCCATTGGGGGAAAATATTTGTACGGGATATTCAACTGTAGTTGATAAATAATAATTGCGAAAATGAGACCAATTTCATTACAGGTCGTGCACCCTGTCGCCTCCCCCCGTCGGGCAAACTCTGGCACCATTCCTGGTGTCACAAAAGTATAATTTTACAGAAGAGCAATTTAAAGACTCTTATTCAAATTCAATAAACAAAATGACATGATGCTTTTTATCAAGTGAATATCTTTGTTATTTAATAAAATAGAACTTTAATGCCCTGTACCTCTGTGTAGTGTATATAATAACCTTGACTTTTTTTTAAGACAACATATTCCGAAATTAACAGAAACTGTCTTTGAAGGTTTGGGGTCATTCCATGTCAAGTGATCCAGAGCTGGTTGCTTGACCATTTTATAATCAAATGATTTTTTGTATGTTGATTCCTACATAATTAGAGAGTCCAAAAAGACTAATTTTAATTTATCTTTTCTGAATTCCGATGGCAGCCATTTTTGTTTTACAAAACATGCTGATTTTTGCGTTTGCAGGAGTTTGCGTTAACTTATATTATTCGGAACTAGTGAACCCGCGGTTGATGAGACAAAAACCAGTTTATTCAGGAAGATACAGCCTTTATTATCTCCAGTACACATTTAAGAAAAAATTTATCCCAAATAGCAAAAATCAGCTTAAAAGTCCGACTTTAAAAATGACAAATTTTCAATTTTTGAAGGCTTATAATTCCCAAAAGGAATCTATTTTCCATATTACTTTTGTGGAGATGTGTAGCTACCTTAATGTACTATATTTACAAAAAATTTCAACCCTGAGATTTGCTTCTTTTAAGAGTTACGGACTTTCAAAATCCAAAAATTTCGAAAAAATCCAAATGTTGACACCTTATATCTTTGTTGGGGCAAAGTTTAAAAATCTGAAATTTTTAGAGAATAACCCTCTATAGTGTATTATACTACTGTAAAAATTTCATATTTGATATTTATCTACAAGTCAAGTTAGAGGACTTTAAAAATCCCATAAAAACGTATTTTTTGCCGAAAATAACAGAGCATTGATTTTACCAAATATTATTTTTATCATTAATAAATTATAATATCATATAACTAATATTGCCTATTACATGTAAACTTACTTTTTTTTTACATGAAGTAGCTCATGCACACTTTAAATGTATAATGAAGTTGAAAAATTTGAATATGTTTCATGGTCACTTTAGGTTTCCCAGTATAATTGGGGCTTCTCTATTCACCTATCTTATAACACAGTTTTTACTATGGTTACCATTATTAAAACACTTTAAAACTTAAAATAAATGTATTAATATATTATTTACAAAAGTATGGATATACTATACATTTGAGTCAAGTTTATCGTTCTACCTTGATTTGTATTCATTAAGGAGTTTTGGTATTTCTTCACTTAGTTTTGAGGAAATGTTATGTGTTCTTCCAGTAGTTGTACTTCTAAGGCACTTAGTTTCCTTAAAACATTGTTCATGGGCACAGGGTTCGTACTCCTCCTGAAATTCCTGAAAAACTCCTGAATTTTGCTTTTTTATTCCAAGGGCCCTGAAAACTCCTGAAAATTGTGTTTTTTATGCTAATATTTCTTTTTGTCTCCTGAAAAATTACACTCGAAGAGCAAAATATAAAATTATGATAAAACATAAAAATATGACGTTTCCGTTTTTCCTTATTGATAGAAAGTCGATGGAATCTGGAATTCTAATTTCTGACCTTACTTAGCACCGAAAGAGTCTACCGTGCATGTTCCGAGTCGCCACAATCGGGAAAGATGGGAGAATTGATATTTAGTATACTTTTTTACCAATTTTATAAAAATTTCCACACTACCCCCTTCTCCCTTAAATTGATTTTTTTCACGTTATCTCCTGAATTTTCTGTACTGTACTCCTGAAAAAATCCTTAGAAACTCCTGAATTTTACTATCATATATACAGTACGAACCCTGTGGGCACCCAAGTCTGGTCTTTCTCCTTTTTCTTAAAAGCTGTCCTTGGTCCGGCGAGGATGATAAAATGTTACAAGAACATCTTTATTTATATCACTAATGTCATTCACCTCTGCCAGCCACTAATGACCATCATATACACATGCAATAGAATCTCTTGTGTGAAGTGTTATTTGTACAGCTTTTGTAGTGGAATGAATTTCATATTCCTTAGCTTGTGAAGCAATGAAGCACGTAGGTTACTCTCTGACACAGGAACAAAACAATGAAAACTCCTTGTACCAGTAATTGTCACAGAGTTTTCAAATCGGTCAAGAAATTTATTGTTATGATGTTGAATGATTTCTTCATCTTTTATGTAAGTGAAGGCGATTCCTTTTATATGTTCTTGACAAAACTCAAACATTTCTGCTGGTATCAATATTTGGTTAGTGCACAGTCGCTGGAGACTTGCTTTGGTTTGTTGAAGTCTATCACATAAGCTTGTCAACAGGTCTGAACATCCACACATTTTGTTGAATAAGTATATTAGGCCTACTGCATTTTAAGAGATTATCTTATAAATAGAAACATGACATAATATGTTATAACTTAACAGAATAAATACGCAGTAAAATTATGCCATAAAATTAATTTGATAGCTTGCATTAATTTGAATAGTAATTTTAATTACAAATATTACTTGAGATCATATTACAATTTATTGATGATAAAAATATTTGGTAAAATTAATGCTGTTATTTTTGGCAAAAAATACGTTTTTTATGGGATTTTTAAAGTCCTCTAACTTGACATGTAGATAAATATCAAACATGAAATTTTTACAGCAGTATAATACACTACAGAAGGTTTTTCTCTAAAAATTTCAGAGTTTTAAACTTTTCCCCAACAAAGATATAAGGTGTCAACATTTGGATTTTTTTTTTGAAATTTTTGGATTTTGAAAGTCCGTAACTCTTAAAAGAAGCAAATCTCAGGGTTGAAAGTTTTTGTAAATATAGTACATTAAGGTAAGCTACACATCTCCACAAAAGTAATATGGAGAATAGATTCCTTTTGGGAATTATAAGCCTTCAAAAATTGAAAATTTGTCATTTTTAAAGTCGGACTTTTAAGCTGATTTTTGCTATTTGGGATAAATTTTTCCTTAAATGTGTACTGGAGATAATAAAGGCTTTATGTTCCTGAATAAACTGGTTTTTGTTTCATCAACCTCTGGTTCACCAGTTCCGAATAATATAAGTTAACGCAAACCCCTGCAAACGCAAAAATCAGCATGTTTTGTAAAACAAAAATGGCTGCCATCGGAATTCAGAAAAAGATAAAAATTTAAAATTAGTCTTTTTGGACACACTAATCATGTAGGAGTCAACATACAAAAAATCATTTGATTATAAAATGGTCAAGCAACCAATTATTTTTTTTCTGGATCACTTGACTTGGAATGACCCTTTCACATTTGTTAGGCAAATATAGTCAAAAAGAACATCTCCCCGTCCTACCTAGACATCCGGGTAATGCATGAAAGACTGGCCGCTATGACAGCTTAGTGAGGCACTGAGGTTCCTGCATTATAGCCCCCAATATGAGTGGCTGATGCATTAACCCCCCATTTTACCGGGCTACGCTACACCACCATTATTGTACCATCGGTTTGCCGAGAGTCAGCTTACTTATACAGTTTTGAGGCAAATGTAGTGAACTAGCTTGTAATATTTTTCTTTTGTAAGCAAACCAAGTTTCAGATTGGTGGGACTTTCTCATCAGTTATCAAAAGTCTTGAAATCATCAACAAACAGTAGACGTTTTTGTTTGCAATAAATGTCGAGATATATCTGTGAGCTAAAAGGAATGGGTATCGTGTCACTAAAGTATAATTTTACAGAAGAGAAATTTAAAGACTCTTATTCAAATTCAATAAACAAAATGACAAGATGCTTTTTATAAAGTGAATATATTTGTTACTTCATGAAATAGAACTTTTTAATGCCCTGTATGCCTGTGTAGTGTACATAATAGTATTGACCTTTTTTAAGAGAGCATATTCCGACATTAACAGAAAGTGTCTTTGAAGGTTTGACATCTGTTTTTAGGCAAATATAGCCAAAAAGAACATCACCCGCCCTGTCTAGGCATCCGAGTAACACATGATAGACCTACCGCCACAACATCATAGTCCAGGCCCTGAGGTTCCTGCATTATAGCCCCCATTGCGATCGGCTCATGCAACAACGATCCATTTTACCATGGTACGACCTGTCTTCAGAGATGGGCCCAAAGAGCCACACCACCGTTATTATACCATCGGGTTGTTGAGAGTCAGCTTATACTGTTTTTAGGCAAATGTATACCCAGGAAGAAATTCCGACCTGGCGAAGCATGCAGAGAAAAGAAGAAAAATCTGACCAGCAAAAAAGTGCTCTATAAAGACTCAATCATGAATCAAGAATACAAGAACACGTTCACTAAAAATTTAAAAAGATGCAACTCTGAAAGACGCAAGTATACAGAACCTACATCCACCATCTGACAGGAAAACCTAAAGGCCTATATTTTTTTCTTTGTTTTTAATACTGTAACTTGCTACTACACAATTTTCTGAGTTCTAAATTACGAGTGGTCCTCTAATCATGTCCTACAACACAGAACATGTTGCATAAGATGCGTATCACCATAACAAAATCTTTACAATATTATTTAAATGTATCCAAGCATTATTCCAGATAGAAAAATCTATAATTTGACTATTATCTAAATATAGTTTTCAAAATTTAACGCCTTGAAATTTACATTAACACAATACAAGATACAATTTCCAAACAATTAAAAGACTAGCTTGTAATGTGTTTTTTTTTTGTAAGCAAACCCAGTATCAGTTGGTGGGACTTTCTCATCATTTATCAGAAGTCTTGCAATCATCATCAACCAGTAGATGTTTTCAAAAATGTCGAGACATATCTGCATGCTAAAAGTAATGG
>BGPR01000001.1:80549-200845 GCA_013235015.1 Araneus ventricosus
GTAGTGTACATAATAGTATTGACTTTTTTTTAAGAGAGCATATTCTGACATGTGTGAACAGAAAGTGTCTTTGAAAGTTTCACATCTGTTTTTAGACAAATGTAGCCAAAAAGAACACTGCCCTGCCTAGGCATCCGTATAACACATGATAGACCTGCCATCATGACAGCATAGTCAGGCACTGAGGTTCTTGCATTATAGCCCCCATTACAATCGGCTTGTGCAACAACCCCCGTTTTACTGGGGTACGATCTGTCTTCGGAGATGGGACCAAAGAGCCATTATTGTACCGTTGGGTTGGCGAGAATGAGCTTACTTATACGGTTTTTAGGCAAATATAGTGAACTAGCTTTTAATATATATATTTTTTGAAAGAAAACCAAGTTTCAGATGGTGGGACTTTTCTCATCAGTTATCAGAAGTCTTGCAATCATCATCAACCAGTAGATGTTTTTGTTTTCATTAAATGTCGAGACATATCTGTATGTTAAAAGTAATGGGTATTGTGCCACAAAAGTATAATTTTACAGAAGAAAAATTTCAAGACTCTTATTCAATAAACAAAATGACAAGATGCATTTTATAAGGTGAATATCTTTGTTACTTCATGAAATAGGACTTTTAATGCCCTGTATACCTCTGCGTAGTGTACATAATGGTATTGACTTTTTTTAAGAGAGCATATTCCGACATTAACAGAAAGTGTCCTTGAAGGTTTGACATCTGTTTTTAGGCAAATATAGCCAAAAAGAACATCACCCGCCCTGTCTAGGCATCCGAGTAACACATGATAGACCTACCGCCACAACATCATAGTCCAGGCCCTGAGGTTCCTGCATTATAGCCCCCATTACGATCAATTCGTGCAACAACCCTGTGTTTTACCTGGATATGACCTGTCTTTGAAGATGGGCCCAAAGAGCCACGCCACCATTATTGTACCATCGGGTTGTCGATAGTCAGCTTATTTATGCGGTTTTTAGGCAAATATATACCCAGGAAGAAATTCTTACCTGCCGAAGCATGCGGAAGAAAGAAGAAGAATCTGACCAGCAAAAAAGTACTGAATAAAGTCTCAATCATGACCATCAAAGACTCTCTATCATGAATCAAGAATACTAGAATAAAAAGTGCAACTCTGGAAGTCGCAAGTATACAGAACCAACATCCTACATCCATCATTTGACAGGAAAACCTAGACCTATTTTTTCTTCTTTTTTTTTAAATACTGTAACTCGCTACTCCACAATTTTCTGTTCTGAATTACGAGTGGTCCTCTAATCATGTCCTTCAACACAGAACATGTTGCATAAAATGTGGATCACCATAACAAAATTTTTGCAATATTATTTACATGTATCCAAGCACTATTCCAGATAGAAAAATCTATAATTTGACTATTATCTAAATATAGTTTTCAAAATTTAACGCCTTGAAATTTACATTAACACAATACAAGATACAATTTCCAAACAATTAAAAGACTAGCTTGTAATGTGGTTTTTTTTTTTTTTTGTAAGCAAACCCAGTATCAGTTGGTGGGACTTTCTCATCATTTATCAGAAGTCTTGCAATCATCATCAACCAGTAGATGTTTTCAAGAAATGTCGCGACATATCTGCATGCTAAAAGTAATGGAAATTGTGTCACAAAAGTATAATTTTACAGAAGAGCAATTTAAAGACTCTTATTCAATAAGCAAAATGACATACTTTTTCATTATGTAACAAAGATATTCACTTTATAAATAGAACTTTTAATGCCCTATACCTCTGTTTAGTGTACATAATAGTATTGACTTTTTTAAGAGAGCATATTCAGACATTAAAAGAAAGTGTCTTCGAAGGCTTGACATTTGTTTTCAGACAAATATAGCCAAGAAGAACATCACCCCGCCCTGTCTAGGCATCCAGGTAACACATGTTAGACCCGCCGCCATGACAGCATAGCCAGGCACTGAGGTTCCTGCATTATAGCCCCCATTGCAATCGGCTCGTGCAACAACCCCCGTTTTACTGGGGTACGATCAGTCTTCGGAGATGGGACCAAAGAGCCATTATTGTATCATTGGGTTGGCGAGAATGAGCTTACTTATACGGTTTTTAGGCAAATATAGTGAACTAGCTTTTAATATGTATATTTTTTGTAAGAAAACCAAGTTTCAGATTGGTGGGACTTTCTCATCAGTTATCAGAAGTCTTGCAATCATCATCAACCAGTAGATGTTTTTGTTTTCAATAAATGTTGAGACATATCTGTATGCTAAAAAGTAATGGGTATTGTGTCACAAAAGTATAATTTTACATAAGAGCAATTTAAAGACTATTATTCGATAAACAAAATGACAAGAAGAATGAGTGAATATCTTTTTTACTTAATGAAATAGAACTTTTGATGCCCTATATACCTCTGTAGTGTAACAAATATTTAAAAAAAAAAAGGACATAATACCTTTTACCTCTGGCATACAGACGTATATTAAAACATGTATTACAAAGAAGGCATATTATTAGATTCAAACCAATATTTAAAATGTACACGTTTGTTTGATATCGCTCCATAAACTGCATTGCACCACCTACATCCCCGTGGTTAGAACCTTTTGGCTCTTTTCTGGTTTGCATGGAAGCAGGTGAAGTTTATTTTTTTTAAAGGGAAATACAATAATAAAGACAGAAACAAACAAAAATGAAAAATATAGAAGCATACACTGGACGAGAACAAACATAAAAATAACACAAAAAACAATATGAAAAAAACATCGAGATAAAAGATATAAAGATTAAAATAGAAGTTAAAAGTTGCCGGATTTGTTTGTCAGTCCAAGAGGATACGTACTCCATGATGATATTCTACAAAAAGATCATTCTCGTCACACATGAAGCGCATTAAGAGATGAAGTTGGGTTCTTGACAAGCTATTTGTGAGGATGTTTTTTAACCACTGTAGCTTATTTTCCTGTGTAGGGGTTTGGAAATGCCAGGAGAGTGTTAAGCAGACATTTTGTGGCAATAGTGCATTGGATTGCCTTTTCCTCTATAAGCTGACAGTTGCCATTAGATTTGACTATGGCCACAATGTGTCAGAATGAGTTAAGTTTCAAACATTTGTGCAGGCTTTGTGACTAACATTAGTTAACTGATGAATCTTTCAACAGTTTCACAATTTTTCCTTAACATAATGCAAAATATAAAAACAGCTGTTCCAGATATGAGATATTAGGAGCTGAATCATAAGAGGGTAGTATTTTTAGTTATTAGCTTCATCAGTATTAAGTGTCAGTACTTTCTTGTGCAAAAGCTTGATGAACTCATTGCAAACACTAGACAACAAATTTGTTTTCGTGTTCTGTTGCATGAAATTATTCAACTGATTTAAGATATTTTCTTATTGCTGATTTCAAATCTGATAACCATTTCTCTCTACAAGCTCTAGTTTTTATGCAATTTGATATAAGCCACTATATGATCAAAAGTCCCAGGCTATTGAATAAGGAATTAAGGTCGCTTACTCTGATGACTACTAGAGGTCACCACTTGCCTGGAAGAGGGGCCACAGTACATTTCAGTTACTATTGTGTTAAGGAAATGGAATTATTTATTCCCTTTAGTTTTATGTATTCAGTGACAGTTTTAAACTCTGAGCAACTAAGAATTCCAATATTTAATGGTTTTGTCTGATCTGAAGATGGTCCTGAACAAGGACAGCAAAAATATGGTGTTCATGATATACAGCTTCCAGAATAAATGGTTTCAACCTCTCGAGACTACTCATCTGATAGTGAAAAGTCAGTAGGCCCTCATTAGTTAAGGGAAACAAAACTGAATGACGTAGACCGTGATTTGATGATTTGACCCTCTCCAAAAAAACAGCTCAGGTAAATAGCATCCAGGCTACATGAAGAGTCTACTTAAATTCTCTACAAAAGTTTTCTTTTTCCTTCAAAAAAAAGAGATCAGGACTTTCTAGCCTTCTCGGAAGATGAGCAGATTGCTTATTTTCACAATATCGTAGGTCTTCTTTGAAAATTAGGTGTTGCCTTCTATAGTCCAGCAGAGTGATGGTTACTTTAAGGTAGCAATTAGCTCAATCTAAAATCTGTACTAATGCATATTGGAATGTGTATAGAGAAATACCAGTTGGCCATTCAGTGTATTTGCGAGAAGTGCATGACATCATTAAAATAGTCATCGACTTACTAAAATATCATGAGCCTAACTGGATCGTTTATGTAAACCTGAAAATAGTTAACATTCTCCTTGGCCAACAGAAAGGATTTTCAAAATTCCCATGCTGTCTTTGCATGTGGGATAACCAAGCTCAATATAAACACTGCACCCAGTAGGAATGTTTCATCCATAAACTGGAAGCAGGCATGCCAAGCATCGAGTGACCTGATTGTCATCTGAGAGATAGACATTATTCCTTTATTTTGCCTCGAGCTTAGCTTGATGAAGCAGTTTGTCTAGGCACTGAATGGTGATGGTGAAAATGTTTTAATATAGTTTTTATTTTCCTGCTTCATCTTTCAAGAAGAACAAAGGTGTATTTGATGGATCTCAAATTTTTGCACTTGTGTGTTATCGTGAATTTTGTCAGGAAGATGAATGAAAAGGAGAAGCTAGCAGTTATAAAGCATTTTCTTGGCAACAGAAAGGCAACTATGAGATTCTGGTTACAATAATGCTGTTGGCATTTTATGAAATTGTATACAATATAAGTGTAAGTTGATAAAATCGAAAATGAAGATACCTACCAAGGTAGCTGGAACAAAATATGATGAAAGAATACTGCTGGAGCATCACATGAGGTTGTCCTCATAAAGTCTACAATTGTAAATTTCTACCTTCATTCTGCTAATTACTTGGCAGTAGCGAGTTTTTACTTATTTCATGAGTGTATGTTATTTATAAATTTATATGATATTTAAAAACATATATTTTGAGGGGAAAACCCCTAAAAATGGCATTTTGAAATAAATCTACAGCTTATAAAGAGAACTTCAGATTTGAAATCATCATACTCAAATTGGGTAAGAACAAGTGTTTGTATAATTGCAACAAAAATTTTGTTCCCCAGTGTAATTAATTATAGGTACAGTGTCTGTCCATTACCTGGATTTCTTAATTTCCTGATGCAATGATCCAAAAATTGATCAAACACAGAAATTGTTTCCACCACTATCAGTTGTTAGTTTTATTTGAACCTCGAAATGACATACGACAAGAAGCTGTAGCTTTTGTGACTAACGTATATTTCCAGTTGACAATTTCTTAGCTGCAGATTAATTCTTCTCAATTTGGCACCCTGTTGTTTGAAAATAAGTCATTATTTTGTGCCTAACAGAATATTCATGTTTCCTTCAAACTAGATGAAACGTTCTTCCAGTCATTAAATCTATTTATTACAAACTAGCTGTTACCCACGACTTTGTGCGCGAAGAATTTGAATGATTAAATTTTTTTTAAATACACGAATGCAATTGTTTTGTTACATGTTGAAAGGGGAAATTAAAACAGGGTGGCCACCCGACCGGGAAACCTGGAAAACCGGGAATAGTCAGGGAATTTCGGAAGACCGGGAAAAAACAGGGAAAAGTCAGGGAAATTTATTCTAAACCTGGAATTTTTTTATTTTGATAATTCTTATTGCAGGCGACAATTCGCTGATCTTTTTTTATAAATAGAGTGAAACACCGTTGGCAACCAATGAAAATTACTCATTTACTGACAGTCAAAAACGAATTTAATTCGTGTTCATGTAAACACCTCGCCAGGGGGCGAGGTGTTTACATTTAAATTTCCGAGGGACCGAAATTTCGGCTAGTAGTCCAGTCAACGAAGGGTTTGTAAAAAAACATTAAATCATATTGTTTTGAAAATTGGTACACATGTTCGTTAGGAACTTCTGATAAACATACTAAAAGTCCCCGGTCCTGGGGGGTAAGCTCACGGCGCCATCTTGGATTTCATCCCCCTTTTTTAGTTTTTCCAGGTTATCTCGAAAACTATTGAGTTTTCAAATCACAATTGATTAAACAAATTAAAGAGCATAAAATTCCCTACAAACCATACTTTTATTTTTCTTCCAGCTTTAATAGTTTCTCAAATAATGGGTCTCAAAGGTTGCTGCCATCTTTGATTTCATCTCCTTTTTTTAGTTTCTTTTGAATATCTCAAAATCTAGTGAATTTTCAAATTACATGCAATTAGCAAATTAAAGAGCGTAAAATTCCCTACAAACACATGCTTTTATTTTTGTTTTAGCTTTAATAGTTTCCGAGATAATGGATTTAAAAATTTGCCGTCATCTTGGATTTTATCCCCTTTTTTTCAGTTTTTTTCCGTTTTTTTTTTTTTCCCTACCTCCGAAAAAAGTCAGGGAAATTTTTTATAAAACCTGGAAATGTCAGGGAAAAGTCAGGGAAACTGAAACAACAAAAATGATGGCCACCCTGTAAAAGTTTTGACGGTTGATAATACATAATTGGATGATTAATAGGAGTGTACTGTGCATGTGTGTGCTGTTACAGTTAGGTAATTTGTTTATCTATGCTAACACACTTTTGCGTATTATGTTTTTTGCACAGATGTAGAGGTTTAGTGGGCTGGACACACGTGAACGTGCCACATATAGTATAGCCACTAATAGTAAGTGCCACTATAGTGGCTATAACCATATTTTTTCCCAAACCATATTTTGGGGAAAATACGGTTTTTCCAAATGTGTGCCTGATCCTGAACCTGGCAAATGATAATTTTAAAGGAAATTGTTACCTTTTGAACTGGGATGGTAAATCCTTCGGTATTATTGTAATGAGCGAATTAAAATACTCTCCTCTCGCTATGCTTAATCTTAGCTTTTCAGAAGGTACCCTGACAATTCTAAGGAGCTGAATAACTCTACAGGATATGATGTTACATGTTATTGCCCATTACCAGATCTACAGAGAAATATTCTGTAATACCTTTCTACATTTGTGACATTTTTTAAAAGTTTATCTGACTTAAACTTTTATTAGTCAGTGCCAAAATTGACAATTCAACAACCATTCTCTATTCCTCATATTAGCTTCTAGTGCAGAATAAACATTGCTTATCAGTTCCTCTGTGCTATGAACAATTTTGAAAAATTCCCTTTCAATTTAAGACACTGTTTGAATCTCTTTTAAACTGACCTTCACGAATTTTCAAAATATTAGTCCTTATTCAGTGTCGTTGAACTCTCATATTCGTAGCAAGTTTAATTTTTTGACATCCCATATATATATATAATGGAGACTTTTTTAAACATGCATTTAATTCGTCCACTGGTGTCTCCTAGTTATTAAAGGTTCAATCTGTCTAAAATTGTCTGACATCAATACAGTCATCCCTCTCATGATTCTTTGATTGTTATTATTATCTTTCATAGTTTTCAGCTGCTCTTTTATGGTATATTGTACATTTGTCCCAAACCGACAGTTTACAATCCTATAACATTCTACAGCTCTCACTACTGCGTCAGTAGATTTTTTTGTCTTTATGAATTTGAGCTAAGCTAATATGAGTAGATTGAGAAGGAAAGACTTCAAAGTACTGCCAGGAGCATTTTGAAAAAATAACCACCTTCACCACTTTCAATCTGTTGCAAAACACTATCGAAAACGGTTTTTTGTCCAGAGTTCAACTGTGGAACGAACTCAGTTAGTCGCTGTTGCAATTCTTCTGTATTGTAGGGCAGTTTCTGCATTAGGTGATTAATAATTTCCTCTATCCTTCATGATCTACTCATTTCAAAGCTCGATATATCTTTACCAGTTATCCCAATATCACTCAAGTCTTCTACCTAATTTAGTTCTCCGTTGCTGTAAATTACATAATTGTACTCAATGGTATCATTAGGCCCTTATAATCTCTGGAATATATCATCCACCATGCTATATGCCATCCGCTTTTACCATTCAAAAGAATACAGAAAACAAAATACATCTTCCTATATTTTCCTTTAGTTATAATTAACATTAGTTTTTAAATTTTAATCTAAAAACTCTTGCAACTATGTGACATCTATCAATAGATTTCTGTCCCTGCGTCAATTTATCGACAATTTCTTGAATAAAATCTGATAAAGAAGAGATAAAAATATAAATAACTAAAATTAAATAGGCTGCAAACTCAAAAATAAAAGTGTCAAGTTGAGTAATTTCAGTTATTATTCCACAAATTAACTGTTTATTTATTTTCTCAGCAAGATCACATAATCGCCTTTTTTCTTTATGATCACATGATGTTTGACTTTAAAAATAAGTTATTCCACATGCTTACATTTTTCTTAAGGATCATGTGACAAGTTTATTTTAAAAATAAGTTATTTCTTTCCTTATTATTATTTCTATCTTATTATTTTTTTTTACTTTCTTGTATACAAAGATAAAATATTGTAATCGTCAAAAAATTAAACTCAAGATTTTGATGAATCTCCACATTTTAGACCACCCCGAGTCCAAAAAACACAATTTTGGGATTATATGTGTCTGTGAACACGATAACTCAAACTATTAGAGATACAGGGATGGAATTTGGTATGTGATCTTTACACATAATTTGTAGGTTTCTATCTAATTTTGGACAAAATCCGTTTACGGGAAGTCTGTCTGTGCTCATGTGAACACTATAATTCAAAAACTTGAATAGCTAGATGGATAAAATTTGGTACACAGTTTTATCTTCAAAGCAGTTCAAATAAAAAATGCTGCCGCAGTGATTTTGCAATTGTTATAAAACATTACATTCTTATTCTAATTGTTATATAATCTGTTTTATTATTTATATTCCAGTAGCTTGTAAAATATCTTAATAAACACCTTTTCTGTAGGTAAAATTCTTATTATAACATTTTGGTGAAAATGAAGAGAAGCACATTCCACACGTTTTAGTTGATTTGATAAACTTGATAAATACTGAATTCCTGGATCAGTACTAAATTTCCAAATTTGTTGACTTAAAAATTTTCATGGCTTACTCCGAGTATTGCTGTTTTTAAAGTAATGTTTTAATAAATTATATTAATTTTTACTGATTTCTAAATGCTTACTTAAAACATATCACTTTTATGCTTAATTCAAAGTCTTGAAATGAAATCTTAGAAAATATTTAAAAAAAGGCCAATTCTTTCATTATTTAAAAGTGAAAACCGGTCTTTGGTACAAAGTCTACTTAAGAAAAAAGTGAATAAAGCATGGCAAACAGCAAAAGAAATAATAGTACTGATATGGTTCTCATTATACAATCCTCATTCATATTATATAGGCCTCTTCCAACTTATGATGCAGGATAGGTATAGCTCAGCGTTTCCCAATCTTTCTTGCTACCATACTTCTTGATTAGTCTTTTTGTTTTTGAATACCCCCTCCTCTTATATTGCTACTCCCCCTCCCCAATCATCCCTTTTCACAAAAACAGTTTGTTTTAATAACGTGAAGGGCTTTGGGTATCATAAGAGTCAAATGGATCAAATTAACTTAATAACAGTTGTAGGATTTATTTTTGACTCTTTTCCTTTTTTGTGAATACACTTTTAGACTTGCACAATTTTCATTTTCACACAAACTTGAGAAAACAAAATTCGAGAGTCTGTTTTGTACTTTCTGTCATTACCAAGCATATTCTAGAGTACTGTTGTGTACCCCTAACTGGTTTGCAGTGTACCAGGGTTAAATGTTTTCATCAAGTAAAAGACTAAGGAAATCAATGAAATAAAGTTTTAAAAAAACCTTACTCGAAACCCGATTCCACTGAAGATCCGCCGTGTATGGGGCCTGTTGCACGTTAAATCATACGTAGTGGTCAAACGTCCTTCCGTTGGTGTGGCGTGGAAGTTTGGAGAGGGGGGTGCCAGCTCAGGTGTCGTCCTCGTCATCTGACCGCGGTTCAAAATTACGAGGTCCGTCCCAAAATAGCCCTCGTGTTGCTTCAAAACGGGACGTTAATATAACTGAACTAAACTAAACAAACCTTACATTTTGTAATGGAATGTTCCTATTTAACTTGGCCCATGGTGATAGAGAATGGGGGATCATATGTTCAGGACTCGATTCCACCACATTTGTTAAACAGTTATCTGTATATGACAAGGAAACATTTGAAATCAAAGTTCTATATTGGTATGTTTGACATGTGGCCCTGTCATATTATAAAACTGCCATTTGTTATAAAACAGATTTTAGTAGGAAACAGTGTCATATAGTGGTATGTTCACTTTACGTTTGTCAGCAAAACAGTTATATATTACTTATGAATTACTTAAACAGGGTGTCTATTCTAAATGTGGCCCATTAGCTAATTTCTAAACCGTTATAGATAAGCAAGTACTTCTAATTAGAAAAATGCTTTAAATGATGTAAAGAATTATCTTTTTACTTTGAGTCAATCAATGTACTGCTGAAAATATTACAAAATCTAGATTTTATTTTTTTCCTTTTAGTCATATTTAGTAAAATATTGACATATTAACATTTTAAACACAAAAGTTGTACTCTTCTACAACTGAATGAGTTAAGAAGCTTTGAATTTCATTACTTTAAACCATTTAGCGACCACTTCGAGCAAGTGCTGCACATTGATTGGAGGATCTTCCTGGAGGTGGGTATTTAAATATTCTAAAATTGTTTAAAGCAGTGATATTCAAAGCTTCATAACTCAGTAAGTTTTAGTCATGGAAGGGTGTAACTTTTAACGGTTTAAAAGAAGAAAAAAAGTGTCAAGAATATTTTACTAGATATTGTTAATGGGACCAAAAAAACTGTGTAAAAATTCAGACTTTGTAATTTTTTCACCTGTACATTTATGTACTCAAAAAGCCAAAATTGTAATTCTTTACATCATTTAAAGCGTTTTTCCAAGTGGATGTATTTGCCTATCTCGAACAGTTTAGAAAATAAATTAGCTTTTGGGCCACATTTAGAGTGGACACCCTGTACCTTTGAGCACCTTTCTCTTTGTTGCAGTTTATTATTTTCTCTTTGTTACAGTTATAGTTATTTTTATTGTTGCAGTTTTGAAATATTTAATCATTTTTCTGAAAATGAAATAATTTTTTTATATAAAAATGTGTGCATTTACCCTGTATTTGACATGTATGCTAATCATTGCTTGATTTTTATTTACATACTCTGAGAGATTTTTTTAGCTCAATTCTACTGTCAACTGGTTTAATCTGTTGTTGGGAATTGAATTTGTTAGTATGGTATGAAATTTTGGATGGTGGAGTACTGGTTTAGCTTTCTGTCTTGTCAATTAATCACAACTTAGAATTATGAAGATAGTCCCATATAGCCCTCGTGTGTCTTGAAAACAATGTTTTTACCTAAGAATTCTATCCATTTAAATAAATTAATTCTGCTCACTATCTAGTTATTGCTTACTATAAAATCAAAAAATCTCTTGTTTATTGGTCTTTAAAAAAAATTGAATGTATAAACCATGATATTTGGTTTCTTTTAATGAGCTACTAGCAGAGAGACATTTTAACTAATTACCGCTATTATTGCTTAAATATATGGATAAATTTCTGCTTTTAGTCTTGGAGCCTCTAGGCATCTTTTCATTATATTTCAAAACTATGTACCTCATCTGACTAAATGCCGAAATCTAAGCATAGGAGGGGGGGGGGGGAGTCTTGCAAATATTCTGTAGTAAAAACTAAGATCATAAAATTTTAATGAACCATTTTATTTTTATTGTAATTTTCGTGCTTTATTTAAATTGGTTCTTTAAAACTGTTGAAATTATTGATTTTGTGTTATTAGTGTTATATTTCAAAACTCTCTTGATATCATCATTGCATGGAAGCAAACATTTCTGTATATTAACTAGAAAAAAACTTGCAAATTATTTGTATAAAAATTAAGACGGTGAATTTCAATGAATTGCTGTAATATCCATACCTTATTTAAATTGATTCTGTAATATTGTTGAAATTACTGGTCTTTTGTTTTTCATCGTTGTGTATTGAAAATTTTTGCTTAAATTTCTGCTTTTGGTCTCGGAGCTTCTAGCTATCTTTTCATTATATTTCAACGCTATAATGCCTCATTAATGCCTCCAAAAGCAAAAATCTCTATGCATACAGCTAGGGAGAAAAAAAAACTTACAAATGACCTATAGCAATCATGTAGCAACAAAGAGGATGAATATTAATGAATCCTTTTATTTTTAATTTTCTTGCTTTATTGAAATTAATTCTGTAATAACGTTGAAATTATTAATTCTACATTATGTTTCCCATCGTTCTTTATTCAAAATTTTTGTTTAAATTCTGGCTTTTAGTCTCGGAACCTCTAGCTATCTTTTTATATTTCAAAGCTATATGCCTCATCACTAACTAAAAGCAAAAATCATGTATTGCAGGATCTATAAATTCAGTTAACATTGCTCTGATAACATTTGAAAGGTGTCATAGATAATATGCTTTACGCACATTCTGACAACTTAAGAAGTCAGTGTAATACTTTTATGTATTTGGGTCATTCTCGCTAAATGGTGCTTTTTACATTCCCGGTGTGATAAATGTAAATGTCATAATATTTTTGTTCATATGTATAAATTAAGTTTTAAGAAAGCTATTCAATACCTTTCTACTAAAATAGTTCTACTATTTAACTCTCATTTTTCAATGAATATATACAAGACAAAAGTACCCTCCTTTGGACGTCCTTACACATGAAATTTAAAATAATATTTACTGACACTCGAGCAATTTTTTAGTATTAACTAGTTAAAAGTCTCGAGTTAAGGTAACATTCTTTTTAAAATTATTTTGACTGGGTAATTAATTTTTAAACTTTGTCCCCAGTCAAATATGTCTCCCTCCGTGGACAAAGAAAGTAACTTAAAAAAAAATATCATAAATGGCAGCTCATGTCAAATCATCACGAAAGAGAGGCAGACAATTTGTTTAAGGAAAAATTTTCGTTCTATTGCGAATTTATTGAATATATTCCAGTTTATTAGTTCCATTTAGAACTTGGTAAAGTTCTCATCGTAAACTCCATGGACATCATAAGTAAGTTAAGAAAAATCTCATTTATAATTGAAATAAAAATTTTTGAAAGGTTTAGTATTGAATTTAATAAAAAGTGTACCACTTTAGCTACATAAAAACCAAAGCACTTAAAAATTCAAAACTTGGTTTTTATCTCCTACATGGACACATAATCTTCACAAAGAGGATGACATTGTCAATGTCTCAAAAATCATGATACAGTTACATGATACATAAATTAAAATAATATCAATTATAAGTTCTTTGGTAGATATTTTTTTTATGAAATTTAGTGATTTATTTTGTATTTTTTTAAAATTTAAATTATATTCTCGAAAAGAATTAAGGTAAACAATTCATATAGAATATTTACAATATTAAAGCTTCAATAATGTATAAAAATATTTTAATAGCTAAATTTTTTAGAAAAAATGGTAATATCGAAAAATAAAAAGACAAAGCAGTGTCAGATGCTCAAATTCAGAAGAAAATAGAAAAAAATTAATACAAGACTTACTAGATTGTTTATTAATAAATAAAAATTATTCCGTAATCTAGTATATAATTGATTACTATCCTGCAAAATATTGACTTTCATTTATTTGAAATTGTTTGTAAATAATATGCCATTATTTAAAAACTGCTGTTTATTTTAAAATTTTTTCTTGCACTGGTTTTTAATAACTAATTTTATTGTTTAATTATAAGAAATAAACCTGTACCAAATCTGCCCAATACTTAGTCAGTTGTGCTTTCGTTTAAAATGTAAAAGTACTGTTGACTACCATGTCTCCTTCGTAGGCAGGTAAAAAAATTTTAAAAATAAAAGAAACATTGAGAAATAAAATAGAAAACTTGACCACTAATATAAGGTTATTTATTAAGCTTAATTGGAAACATCAATGCAATTTTTAAGATTTTTTATTTACTTTTGTAAAATAAATTTTTTTTAGCTATTTGTACCTTTTTCATGAGAATGACCCATTTGTACTCTAAAAAGAGAAACATAATTAAACTTAATATAATTATGAAACTTTTTTATCTTCCAAAACAATCCGAGTTTCTTACTTTGAAATGACTTTTCAGAACACGAGTGTGCTATACACTCGTGTTCTGAGGTATTGTAGGTATTTTACGATTTAATTTTATATTTCAGCAATAAAATATATTTTATGCATGATGGCAAACCAGAATTATCAATATGGCATCCTTGATTAATAATAAGAATATTAACTATTAGCTTCTTTGTAAGCGTGGAAAACATATTAAGAATAAGCTATGATTTCTCCTATTTGAAATTAGCTCTTTTGTAGGGGGAAATGTACATGAAAGGCATATGATATAGCATCTAATATGAAATAAAATAAAACCTAAGTAAGTTGTCAGCTGAATAACACGGGGAAGCAGTAATATAATGCAAAGCATGGGAAAAGTCATTATATTCCTGAAGAAATGAAAGTAAAAATACATAATATTGTCTCCTTAACTTTTTTCTGTTTCATCTTGATGAATTGAAGAAAAAATCTTTCATTCTAATTAGTAATAAATTCTCTAAAAATATTCAAATACTTAAATAATATTATTTTCCTTATTTTAAGTGACCATTTTTTTCTCTTAATAAAAAATCATCTTGCTTGCGTGAAGCTTTGCTCATATAACCACATATTATAGTTTAATTGTTAATGAGCAGACATACATTTTTAATTTTCATTGATTTGTGGTTTATTTTATAATATTTAACACATTGTGTGTGGAGTACGAATTAGATACAAGATCAAATAAGAAGTCAAACCATAACTGTGCTTATTTTAGACAATATATATACCATAAAAGAAAAAGTGAAGTATTCTGCAGACATCTATTAACATATCCAACTTATCTAAACTAATACGCAAGTGAAATTCTTGAACTAAAATTTTGATATTGGGTAATTCAAGAAAAACATTTTTATGTTTTCCGCTTCCAAAGTGTTAAAAACAACAGTTCATTTCAATCGTAGTGTTTTGACGTAAACTTACGTCCCTCCATAGTGGTCTCGTGGGGTATCGGGAAAGGAAAAAATTTTAACTCTTTCCGTGGTAAAGTTAAATGCTTATAGCTCTGCAACCAAATGACATAGAAGTTGGTTTTAGTTTCATTTAGCAGAGAAAGGTGGACATTGAAGATTGCACAAAGAATTTTGAAATTATGGTTTAGTCACAGTTGAGTTGCAAAGTTGGTGAAAATCACAAAGAATTTTGATGACATCACAGGACCAACCTAGCTTCCCGCACTTTCTCATACCTAACTGTCTGGTGGCCTCAGTCGGTTGTGAGCGGTATGCATATTAACTGGATTTTTCAAATTTTGTTTCTTACATTTGCTATTTCTCATACTATAATCCAATTTTACACAAGATTGTTACCAACAGAAGCTGTATCCAATATTAATAACATGAATAAATATATTACATTTGAAAACAAATTTTTTTTTTTTTTGCGAAAAAAACCCAACCAAAATCACGAATCAGTCACATAAATTGAGAGTCACAAAGAGATACTTCAGTCACATAGAGCTACTTTAGTCACAGTTGAGTAAAGTAAAACATGAAAAAATGACAAAATATATAATCCATAGAAATGCTAAATATTGAAAGACTAAAAATTAAAACATTTGATAAATATATTAAAACTTCATGACTTTCGGAAACAAAATTTTAAATAAAAAATGTTAATTAATGCTTAAAATTCCATTCATTTTTTTGAAAAATTGTATCTTTTTGAGATAAAAATTGAACCATTATGCGATGTGTCATAACGATTTATTTCCAGCTGTAAATTAATTGCATGCATATCATAATAAACGGTATGTACGGTACAGTAGTGATTATAATTTGTAGATTTATGGATAAAACTTTTAAAATAATGGATAGGTAGATGGAAATGTGAATTCGCTTACCTCTACATTTGAAGAAGAATATGCTGGAAACGAAACATCACTACATAAGGTGCTCAAAAGTTATCATATTAGATTGCCAGAATCTAAGTTCAAATTTTATTTGGGTTGTGATATGCCAGGATGAAATAATAATGATGATCAATTAAAATGATGCTGCTTCATTGTTTTACTCTTGTTATAATGTACGTTTGACTTTTTTTTTATTGTCTGAAATGCGCAAGAGTGATTAATAGGATAATCTATGCTTTCTCAATTTTTATATGGTCCCCCAAGAGGCTCGTGATTTTTACCCCAGCCCATCGGATTCGCATATTTACGGATCTTCGAGGTCGCTTTTCATTGGCTCTCAGCATCACGTGGCTTGGCTTCTTTCTGAAATGCGGGTTCTGTCTTCTCCGGAAGTTTTTGTACGGACAAAGCCAGTGGCGGCGATTGAGTGGCAGAAGGGGGCAAAAAATGTATAGACACCTAAAAGTACCTTTGCAGTATAGGGGGTAGTTAACAAAATTTTAGTTACAAAATTAACTAGCTTTCCCGGATACTATTGTTTTTTCATAATTCCTAGTTTTAGGCAGCTAAAATGAAATGAATGTTTTTTCACCCAAAAAGTGGGGTGGGCGGGGCGGTACCGCCTTTCCCCCCCGAGTAGCAGCCATTAGCAAAGCAAAACTGATGTAAAAATCATAATGCTTCCGTGTCTGCGTTTCAGCTGAAAGACTAAGAATTTTTTTTAATTCTCCGAAATGTGTGTAGTGGTCATTTCTCCGATAAAGCCTGCACTGCATTACGCTTAAAACTAATAGGATGTTTATTAAAATGAAAAAAAAAAAAACGTATAATGGGAGAAAAATAATCAAATCCAGTCTCTCTGTTATAGTTAAATAATTCTTTTCTGCTATATATAGTAGAAAATGAAACTACAGTCGGACCTCTATTTAACGAACCTCTATTTAACGAACCTCTATTTTGCGAACTTTTCCTTGGAACCAAGAACATTTTGAGAATTTCTTCGTAAAATAACCTCCAAATAGCGAAGTGCATTCTCTATTGAACGAACTTTTTCTTGTGATACAATATTTTTTTTCTCCCTATTTCTCAAAATATTTCTGAACATTTCAAACTTATTCTTTCTTTTAACACATTTCATGGTGATCACTGACCTTGAACTGATTTTACCAGTCGCCTAACTCACCGAGAGCAGTAAAATCGCTGTCATTCTTTGCATTCCATCCAAGAAGTGCAACCTTTATCCACCCCCCCCCCCCCACTGTCCACTTCACTAGAAAAACTTTCAATATAACCCTCAATGGAGCTGTCCCGTGTCATTGAACTAGTCTCCCGTTTTCTAGATTGTTGATCAGGGTCGTGCTGGTAATTTCGGCTCTTGTAGCTGGAAAATGTCAAAGCGAAAGTGCTTGAGCATCAAAGAAAAAAATTTAATTCTTCATGAGGTGTATAAAGGCGTGAAGAAAAAGGATATTGCTTTAAAATTTGGTATTCCTCCAAACAGCTTATCAACCATAATAAAAAATCGTGATAAGATACAAAATTATGATTCATCAAATTCTTGTTCAAAACGTTTAACTCTTTATTCCCGAGGCGACTTTTTTCTTCTAGCCCCTTTAAAACCGGGCCTTTTTGGGAGGATACTACATGAATTGTACTCTCCCTACCTGGGTGGCATTTCCCCCCTCCCCTGTTATAACTTCCCCTTAAGGCGCACGGAAATGGGGTGCGCCTTAAGGGTTCAATTATCCTTGCGGTTGGCAAGGATAATTGAACCCCCTATCGCGTTTATTTCCTAAGCGATCTCGGAACCTCACCTCCCCTCAAAAGAAGCCAACCGCCTCAGACCGGCCTTCGTCGCTGTTAAGGGGAAATTTTTAGACCGCCTCGCTCGGTGTGAGAGGGTTAAAAACATGTGTTTATGAAGATGTGGATGGGGAAGTTTTGAAGTGGATTGCAATGCGAGATAAAAATGTTCCAATCTGTGGATCTCTCTTGAATTGAAGAAAATTCTTGAATTGAGAAAGCTCTTCAATTTGCGAAGGCATTGGGATATGACGAATTTCGAGGAAGCAATGGATGTCTGGAAAAATTTAAAAGTAGACACGGAATTATGGCAAAAGTAATGTCTGGTGAAAGTAAAGACGTTGATGATAATGATAGTGAAAATTGGATAACGGAGACACTGAGTAAAATTTTAAAAAACTATAACCCAGAAAGCATCTTTAATGCGGATGAGTCTGCTTTAATTTTTCAATGTTTGCCTCAAAAGACATTAACATTTAAAAAGGAAAAATGCTTTGGAGGGAAACAAAGCAAATCAAGATTAACTGTCATGTTAGGTGCAAATATGACTGAAACCATTAGTTATCGGAAGAAGCAAAAATCCTAGATGTTTCAAAGGCGCAAAATCTTTTGGAGGTTGATTATGACTTTAACAAAAAATCTTGGATGACGTCAGTAATTTGTGAAAAATTAGTTCAAAAGTTGGACAAACATATGATTGAGTGTGTCGCAAAATTTCTCTCGTTTTTGACAATTGTCCCACCCATTCGAAGGATCGCTGCGTTTGAGAACAATCAATCCATGCCAAAGATCAACTTACGGGAAAGCATATAAGAAATTTCCAAAGCTTGTAACTTTGATGTCACATATTGTACTATTCGCAACAGTTTTGCCAAAGCTGGATTCTTTGTCAACAATGAGAATTTGGCAAGTACGGAGGACGAAGACGATATTCCCTTAGAGGAACTTAAAAAAATGCGAATACAGCTAAGGGAAAAAGAAGGAATTAACGATGATGTGCTGATTGATGATTTTCTTTCAGTTGATTCTGAAGCTGAAACCTCGGAAACACTAACTGAATTCGATATTTTGGACAGTGTGAAAAATAAAAACAATACAGCAATGAATGGGGAACAGCATTTTTTTTTTTATTTTTTAAATCGATTTAAAATGCTTCGAAACGAACAATATTATTAGAAAAAAAATTCTAGACAGGTTTGTTTCTTTGCTTTCTCGTATACGAAGTATACAAAGAGAAAGTATTGTAATCGTCAAAAAAATTCGAACTCGAGATTTTGACGAATCTCCACGTTTTAGACCTCCCTGAGTCCGAAAAACAATTTTGGAATTATGTCTGTGTGTGTGTGTGTGTGTGTCTGTCTGTCTGTGAACACGATAACTCGAAAACTATTAGAGCTATGGGGATGAAATTTGGTATGTGGTCTCTAAACATAATTTGTAGGTTTCTATCAACTTTTGGACAAAATCCGTCAACGGGAAGTCTGTCTGTCTACATGCTCGAGGTCAAGCGAACGCTATAACTCAAACTTGAAAAGCCAGATGTTAAAACTTTGTACCAAATTTTATATGTCATGAATGTAGGTCCGTATAAAATTTTGGGCCAAATCCGTCTACGGGCTGACTGTCTGTCGGTCTGTATAATAGCATACTTGTTCAACTCCATGCGCATGCGTAAACGCCTGTGCAAAGAAGGGAGACTCCGAAAACTTGGCAGTTTGCCAAAAACCAATTATGGCGGCGAGATTTTGTAAGGAAGCAAACATTTAGGGCGTCTCGTTTTACTTGCATATGGGAAGCAATCTCTGCGCATGCGCAAGCTATTCTGTTTTCTTCTCCGCACGCGGAACTTGAATTGCTCGAGTTTGATAAAAAAATAAATATTGCGAAGTTTTAATACATACGTATCTTTTTGAATATGATTCTTCACCTCAATATTTTACTATCACTATAATCAACAATGAAAAACCTTCTGATAGTCATTGCATTCTGGGTTACAGTTGGTTCGAACTTTTTATCAACGCAGGGGAAGAGAAATGACAAATGTTTGAAAAGTATACGAGAAAGTTTAGGGGAGGCCACTCCCGCTGGTTTAAATTTGCAATCAAAGTTCGCCTCTAAGAAAACGCGGGAAAAACGATCCATTTTGGCGCGAAACGGATCTGACGTCATAGTTGCTTGACAGGGGAGACGCAAGTTTCCTTCCCGTTCGCTTTCTATAGAGATTCTCTTTTTTTCTATATTTTCTGACTCTCGCATCAGATAAAATAATGTCGGCAAGATACAAGTATTGTATTGTTCCTAAATGTAGTAATACAACTCTAACGGCACCCGATAAATTATTTAAAAATGTGCAAAAAATTATGTTTTTCGCAAAAAGTGGTGTAAAGCGATGAAGAGAGATCCGAAGCTTAATCCGGAATTATCAGCAAGCAGCATTCGTCATGTCTGTGGAGATCATTTTGATGCGAGTTATTAATCTATATTATATATATTAAAATTGTATATCATGAAGCACAGTAAATTCAGAATTCGATACCTTTTTTGTTTTTAAAAGAAGTAGAAGGTGAGGTTAGCAGCAAAAAAAAAAAAAAAAAAATAAATAAATAAATAAAATTTTAAAGCAAATAGTTAAATTTAATTAGTTTTTTCCCGTTTGATTACATGGAATTTATCTTTTTTCCCAAGATTATTAAAAAAAAAACTTATTTTATTGCATAAATTTTTTCAATGGATACTCAAATGTTTCTTATATTTTTTAAAAAATTGCATTACTATTGAAAATTAATAAGAGTATCTTAAAAATTAGTTTAAATTCACGACTTTTTTGATAATGAAATTCGTTTTCATTCGTAGTTCAACAAAATAATTCGCAGAATTAATTTTTGATGCAAAATAAATCCTTTATATTCAATGAATGTATTAAAATCAAAATTTGTCTTCAAAAAGTTCGTTAAAGAAGTATAAGGTGAGGTTAGCAGGAAAAAAGAAATAGGTATTTTAAAGCAAATAGTTAAATTTAATTTTTTTCCTTCTATTATCCCCCTTTTTTGATTACTTGGAATTTATATTTTAAGAAACCATTGATACCCCATAACAATATCAGGAAGTGCTGTAAAGAAGAGCCTTGAGTTTCATATTTGTTCTGTTTTTGATATAAGTATAAGATGAGGTTAAAAGCATAAGTACCTGTATGAGCTCGTATTGAAAGATTATATGGTAGCCACGTGTAGTTTTAAGGTTCTATTGTTGATTAAGGTTTATAAATAGATTTAATATTGTGTCTATTTTGGCACCGATTTTAAAATGAAAATTATTTTATACTTTTCAAACCACGGTTTTGTTTAATTTTTTAAAAGTTTATTTTTATTTTTTCACATGAAAAGTTAAGCTCGGACACATACATGGAAACGTAGCTGACCTTTAGCGGTTTCCTGCTTTTTTTTTTTATGCTGATTCATACACGCGGGAATAATGATGATTTAATAGCATTATCAGAATTAATTTATTTTTTTCATTTTTAGTTGATTTTTTTATGGGACTTTAAAGATTTCTTCTTTTATGCCGAATTCGGTTAACATTAAAAAGAAGTTAAGCTAGAATTAATTTCGTTTCATCGGTTCTGTTTTTCATGCTTTTTGTTACTTTTTAAACACTTTGTCTACAAATTAGTATACACACCATGGGATACTGTTTGGATTCTGAGTGATGACAGGATTTTTTTTTTAAGTTCAGCATTTTATTTTATTTTTTGTTTTATGTTGTTTCATTGAGGAGGATTATAAGACAAAAAGGAGAAATTTTACCGTTGTGCTTTTATTCCTCGTATCTCAGTCATCATAAAATCGGAATTTTTCTTGAAATACATTGCCATCATTGTAGGATCAACCCTTGACAAATTATCCGATTTACCTTGTACAAAACCAAAATCCATTGTGAAATTGAAAGTTGAATAGTAGAAAAGTCAAAAACTTCACTTTTAAAATGTTAGCTGGTACAAACGCCTTAATTCAAAGCAGGGCACAAAAGTAGCGAAAAAGAAGTATGCGAAGGAAGGCACCCTTGACGTCAGAATCTACTCTGCCAATGAGAGCGCGTTTCGGATTGCATCATGATTCCTGCTATTTAGATGCATCTTTCGCTCTCAATATTTGAATAAATAATTTTTTCTGTAAAATTTCACTTGTATATTTGAAATTAGAATGATTTTTTCTACAAATACGGATGGCTTTCACGTGTTTTTAAAAAATGCTGAAGTTCCCCATTGCGATGAAGATGGAAATGATCATGATGCAGAAATCAACAAACCTTCGTATGATGAAATGCTAAAATCATTTGAAACAATCCAACGCGGATTAAAATTGAAAATACAGTGTATTCCCGGACAATGATTTGTTTTATACTTGTTTTCCTTGCGGATTTCTTTTTGATGAATAAGATATATAAAACAAATAGATATTAATTTACAAAATAAAGGTGCGATTAATTACTTTTTTAAATAACATTTAGTATTTATGAATTTAAAATATGTTTTGTGTAGTTTAAAGTACTTTAAAAGGTGAATCTCTATTTAACGAATTTTCCATATAACGAACTTTTTTTCGGGATTTAGCTACTTCGTTAAATAGAGGTCCGACTGTATTATTCGGATTTGAATGTTATGCTGAATTTAAACATAATTCTGTCTCAAGAAACTTTAAGGTCGTGGAAAGTTGTTCACGCACTATCTGTTCTCCCACCACCACTCAATATACGGAGTTAATGAGCAGGAATAAGTTGCGGTTTGGTCGCAGAAAACTTCCTTGTGTACTGTTCAGCAACGGATTCGGAGACTACCACTTTTGGACGATTAATATAATTTGTAAAGGTAAGTAAATGTCCAATTCAAATTGGGATTTTTGTCCGAAAATATACTTAAAACAACGGTTACGAGTACCTTAACTTCCGAACAATTAGTTAGATGCATATTTTTATAGACCTTTTTAAAGGTAAATAGATGAGATTTTTTCATCGATGGGTCGTTAAAAATGTAACTCGCGTCTTAATTACCTCATTGAAAGCTGTAACACATTCTTTGTCTCTATAGGATGCCTTTTCACCTTCCTCTGGGCTGCATTTGAAAATTTGTAACGCAGAGAACGAATGTATATAACAATAATTCGTTGTAGCAAAAGTTCTTGCCGGACGAAATCTTTTCTTTAGCGAAAAGTGTGTAGGGCTTGGGTCGCAAACCACATAACAGCACACATTCGGTAATTGAACAAAATTTATTCAAACTTTGTTTGTCTGAGCTATGGCTTTTTTTATTTTTATCATATTTTCATAACATTTCTTTAAAGATGGCTTATTTTGAAGTCAGATCAAATGTTTTCGTGCTTACCATATGCGCGAAAAACGTTGTTATCCAATAATTTTTTCCCCCCAATTTCAAAGCCTTGCATATTTATCAGAAATGAGTTTTGTTTCAAGTTCATAAAAAAAGTTGTCTTAATAGTGATCATTGATTGAATTATTTGAAGATTTTGTTTTGTTAATTTTGTGTGTATAGAATTTTGTATGGTCGTTCGATTTCTGTTGTGTAATGTCTTGTCAGTGGGAATCTCCAAAATTTCAGCACACTGTTTGAAGACGTTAATGAGCATTTTAAGTCTTTTTACTTTCTGGTATACAAAGAGAAAGTATTGTAATAGTCAAAAAATTCGAACACGAGATTTTGACGAATCTCCACGTTTCGGACCTCCGAGTCCGAAAAACACAATTTTGGAATTATGTCTGTCTGTGAACACGATAACTCAAAAGCTATTAAAGCTACAGGACCAAATCCGTCTACGGGAAGTCTGTCTGTCCGTCCGTGTTAATGTGAACGCGATAACTCACAAACTTAAATAGCTAGGTGGATAAAATTTGGTACACATTTTTATCATCAGGAATGTAGATTTGTATCAAATTTTGGACCAAATCAGTCAAAGGGTTGACTGTCTGTATAATCGCATACTTTTGAACGAAATAACTTCTTTAAAAAATTTACTTTGATAAATGAAATTTGGCATGTGGCCTTCTTATCTTAATGGTTGTGTCCAATTTTTTTTGTCAATGGGTTAAAAAAAGGGCATTCAAATTCCACTTTCGCGTTGGATGACCTTCGGAAATCGTGGTATGACGTTTCGCTTATTTTTTTCTCTACTGCTTTAGGGGTTCTTGTTCATTTTACTGCCTTTTAGCTTATTTTTTTTCTCTACATGTGTTAGGAGTATACGAGAAAGTTTAAGGGAGACCACTCCAATTGGTTTCCGATTGCTTAACTTTAGAATACTTTGTAAATAACAAATTTGAGTACTGTTGTGTATCATCTTTCTGTAACTTTGGCTGCTTATGTAAAGTGAGATACTTTTTTTTTACAGAATAGCTGTCATACTTTCATTCGTTATTGTTCTTTACAACAAATTATAAAACTGTTGTCAGAGTATATCGAAGGCAGATGTTAGTGTGTTTTTTACTTTCTCGTATACAAGTGAAAGTATTGTAATCATCAAAAAATTCGAACTCGAGATTTTGATGAATCTCCATGTTTTAGACCAGTAGTGCGCAAGCTATATTCATTTCCGACCCCCTCACTTTGTATAAAATTTTTTCGCGGGCCCCCAGAAGCGTCACGAGAACGTTTCTTGAAGAAAAGCATATTTTTTTTTTTGTTAAATAAATTTCTATGGATTTAACGACCCACAAAAATTTTCTAGCGACTCCCCACGGATTGCGCACCACTGTTCTAAGCAATCAAATGACATTTGACTGACTGCATAGTTGGAGAGGAGACTAGTCATATGCTCTTTATACACTCTGTCCCAAAAGTTTATAGACTCTAGTAAAATATGTGTTTTAGCAAAACGGAAAGGCCTACGAACACCGATTACAAATATGTTTATTCAAACCATATGCGACTTGCATTCAACGAAATATGTAGAAAAAATAACATTTTGTATTTCAATTATATAACAAAATGGAAATATTAGGTGTCCCAAAAGTTTATAGCATATATGAGTTTTCAACAAAAGGTGCTCAATACAATGTTATTAATAGTTTAAAGTCTTTCCATTTTTCAGTAAGACATCGTATACACGTTTTCCCATCGGCATAATTAAGGTTTGTAATATCTCTGGTTCCAAGTTATACCATACACTGTCAATGGCTATCTTCAAGTCATACACTGAATAAAATTACCCTCCATTCTCATCTACCTTCCGAGACATAATGCCCTACACATTATCAATTGGGTTTAGATCAGGGATCATCGGTGGCCACTCAAAAACAGTAACATTTTTCGAGTTTAAATAATTTTTCGTAGAACTGGAGGTATGGGTGGAAGCATTATCATGCTGATATTCTCAATTTTGTTTCCCTATGTTTTCTGCAAATGGCATAAGATGATTTTCTAGTATTTCTATGTATTTAGGAGAATTCTGTCGGCCATCTAAAAAGGCCAAACCCACTTGACCGTTGAAACCGAAAGCCGCCCACACAATCACAGATCCACCACCACTTTGCCGACTGAAAAAGCTCCTGGGCTCTTTTCGTAAATCATGCCAATATTTTATATTCCCGTCAGGTCCATCGAGGTTCCAATTTTTTTTTCATCACTGAAAAGGACAGCCATCCATTTATCGCCATATGACATATGATTACGAGCCCATTATAATCTCTTACTAATGTGAATATTTGAAAGTGGTAATTTGCGAGCCATTTTTGCGTGGATCATATAAACAGATTCTATAATTCGTCTATGAACAGTGTTCTTGGAGATTTGCAACCGGGAAGTCATAGTAATTTCGTGAAACGACATTTTCTGACTGGAAGCTATTCTTTGTATCCGTCTATCACTGCGAATATCCGTCGCATCTGGTCTTGCTGAACGTGGTTTTGGCTCATATGGCGTCTTTCAATACACGATAAATCATGATTTTGGACTGATTTAAAAGTTTCGATATTTCCTTAACAGTCTTGCCGAGCAATTTCAAATGCAGAATTTTACTCACTTCTTCATTCGGGAACTGCGAAGCTTTAGGCATCTTGAAACGCAGAAAAAACGGCAGCTTTCCGTTTCTTACAACATATTTATTAGGCTCCGAATCGACATCATGATTACCGATACCATATTTGCATAAAATTGTATTTGTCTATAAACTTTTGGGACAGGTTATTTCTGTTTATTCTACGATTTAAAAATTGGCATTAAATATACGGGGTAGAACTGCTGTTTTCTCAATATAATAGACATAACATATCTAGACAGTAAGTTGCAATTAAATACATCATATACAACAAAAAATATAGGCAAAATACAAGATTCTATAAACTTATGGGACAGAGTGTAAGCGTCAGAAATGCCCATTATTATTACTGAAAGAACGCACATATTTGTACAGTGTGTCTGGGTAGCTCTTGCAGAAGCTTGCCCTGGAAGCACGAGGAAAATTAATACTTCTATACGTACAGTTTCCCGTAGCTCGGAAATTCCACTATTCTTCATTATAACGCTGATTGATCCAAGGTTATCAGCAAGTTGAAGCCTCCCAATCAAACGGTGATATTCGAAAACATTTAAATTTTTCTATGCTGTTTTCAAATGCTACGATATGTCTTACCTTCATGTAAGGGGTTAATCGGAGGCCATAACAGTCGTTGTTTGATTGCTATTATTTTTTCCTGCTACCTGTCTGCTAGGCAGGCAGACACTGTGCGTGCGTACTTTTATTCAAAGTCGGGTGACCTGCATAGTTTGCCTGTATTGAGTAATTTTATAAATAAACATTTGTTAGGTTACCATTTTAATAAACGAAAAAAGTACTAAGAAACAAATAAGATTCTACTATTTCCTTTCATTTTTTTCTATAAAAATACATTTTTGTTTAAGAAAATGGGCGTTACTGAGTTGCATATAATAAGATCATAAAAATAATTTATTACCGTTTTTTACACTTTGACGGTTTTGCAAATTCAGGTTTTTCAGTTCGGTTCTCATTTCCTTGAGATCAAATGAGTATTATACCACAGTTTAAAGACTTGATAAATTTTTCTCTTATTTTGCCGTTTTTCGGTATAATTGCAATGGGCTAATTGGGAAAAGGGAACTGTTGCGAGTATACTGACCTTTATTCCTTTCTAAGGGTCCATTATCATTATTTAAAAATGCTTTATACGAAGAAAGAGCGGCAAAAAAGAATTTCTTCTTCGAAGATTGAACTGTAGGTATCCAAAATAAATTTTTAGAAATTGAACGTATTTGAAATATCATTGGAACTGATTGAATATAAATTACTCCAATTCATTGCAGTTTTTAAAGCATTTTTATCTTAATCTTATAGATTGTAATACTTTTTTTTTATTTTGTAGATGTGATTATCTTTTTAATGCTTTTCAAATCTGATAACTTTTATTCACGAAACTTAATATTTGTTAAAAAAAAAAAAATTCTGTTAACATCTTCATCTTAAATTCATTGAGACATCGTTTGCCGCTTTTTCGGTGCATTTATTCATTGCTTTGAGCTTTCATATACTGTTTCGAAAATTTTATGATTTAAATCGCATCATCACTGCTTGTGTTACATTTGCCATCAACCATTTTGAGTACAGTAGAACCCCGCTAATCCGAATTATTTGGGGCCGGTGCCTGTTCGGATTGCAAAAAAATTCGGATTACCCGAAATTCCGATAAAAATAGAAAAGAAAAAGATGTTTGCTAAAAAAAATGTAAGTTATAAGTACTCAATACTACTATCTCTTGAATTCTTTTATTCAAAAGCAATAGAAAGAGAATATGTCTCCCCTTTTCATTAGAATAATGGATGTGCTCCTGTATGAAGTGACCTTATTTTACGGCGAATTGCATTAGTTTCTTCAATGTGTACAAAATTATGCATTGTGAAAAAGTACTTTTTTGTTTTTAGTATGTATATTTAAATGTTTTCGGGCAATCTTTTCAATTACATATAATTTTCGAGGATTAACCGGAATTTCGGATTAGCGGGGTTCTACTGTAGTTATAATTTTCTGTATGGCCGCGCTGATATCGGCAACGATGTAGTATCTGGAGTGAAATGAAGAGCTCAAACTAGACAAAAGTCTGTTCAGCACAGGGTTGCCATATTGGCCTTTTTAAGGCCAAATTATGGAAATTTGGCATTTTTTCAAAGCCCTTGGCCTTAGGAATTTTCATTTGGACTTAAATTCATTTTTTGGCCTTTTTGGCTTTATTTTTCGTTAATGGCTTTTAGAGCAATTTTTAATAACGTATTCTATTGTTTTTTAAATAAATTTTTGATATTACACATTTCAAATGATATGGACGAGTTTTCTGTTTTGTTTACTTACATTAAAAACCTCGACTTTATTTGCATTACTTTGGTTTTTTACTTCTTCCGCTTTGAAGATTCTATTGACTTGGCATTTCACCGGAATTACGTTTAATTTTAATTAAATTAATTAATAATTATTAATTAATTTATAATTAATGCATTTTAATGCAAATAAACAAAACCTGCTTTATTTACTTACATTAAAAACCTTCACTTTACCTGCTTGTATGTTGGACTTCCGCTTTGAAGATTCCATTGACTTAGCATTACACCGGAATTACGTAGTACAGGCACTTAAATGTAAACAAAGCAGAAAACTCGCCCATAATGAGCTGTCAAACGAAATAGCTCCTGAATATAACATGTATGTTTTAAATTTCTTTCACTTAAATTTTAGTTTAATAATAGAGCATTGAACAGATGTCTATCAAGTGGGATTCGTTTTCATGAAAGATAGCCTTTTTTCTAATAGTAAATGAGGTTTTCAGTCGATTTGTAAATTTGGCCTTATATTAGTACTTTGATCTGGCAATCCTGGTTCAGCATATGAAGTGCAAGTGTTCAAAGAGAATTTCTCCGCTCTCTATTTCAAAATTTATTTAAAAGTTAACGTACACGTTATGTTAAAAAAACATGCGTTTTTAAATTCGTTAGGTACTGTAGATAATGATATTATGTATAATATACATTGGGTAAGTTTAAGTGTGGTGTCAAGTAGTAGGCAATTTAGTTTTCCAAATCGATTAGCATAGTTTCTACATTTTTCTGTTTTTATTTTACTATTTTTACAAAGGAATTACAGAGATATAATGAAATGGACTAATATACAGTTGTCCCAAAAAGTTTTTACCTATTGAAGAGAGTTTGGCACTATAAATTGCAAAAATGCCCAAAAGATAAGATTATGTAACTTAAATAATCCTGTTATTAAGTTTTAAAACGTTACGTTTTTTAAATTTTTATAAGATCCCCTGGATAGAATTGGTCAATTAGAAAGAGTTTCCTCTTGTTACTATTCAATCATTACAAAAAAACCGTATACTTATATTTTAAAGACTTGAGATATGCTTGATCGAAAAATTATTCAGAAGGGGACCATTTATGAAATTAGAAATCGAGGTATTGCAAGCACTGAAAACACAGATAATAATACATAAGAGAAAGTTTGAAAGTTGACATTTCTGTCTGGAGTCTGAATGTATCTAGGGATTTTATGTACTTTTCACATTGAGAAATGCTCTTTTCTTAATTAAAAAAAAATATATATGTTGCATCACACCTTCTGGCAGCTGAGTTCATAAAGGGTGAATTAACGATTTTCTTTAGAATGTAATGGAGTCAATTCATGCTCACATATAAATACAAAATAACCTTAAATAGCATTAGTGGAGTTCGGTCTGAAAAAACACAGTACAAAGTCTGATGTCAACAATGGTTGTCTTCTGCTTTCTCATTATAACAGCCCAAAAGCAGAAACAACTTTTTTACTGCTACGAAAAGGTTGTGCAAAATGCTTAAACAAATCATAAGATGTGAGTGACAGATACATGTGAAGCTAGCTATGTTTGCCATGTGATGTTGCATAGTTTCACTGCATTTGGTCTTGTTTCAATAAATTTATAGCAAAATATTTTTTTAAAAAATGAACAAATAAAATGAACTGCAGATGATTTTTTTATTTTACTTATTCATTTCCTGTATTCCTTTCAATATTACTCAACAAACTATTAAAAAAATAAAGAAGAATTATATGATTTAAGAATAAAGAAGATTGAAACTTGAGTGAACCTTAAGTATGCTTTGTTGTGATCTCATGAACCCACAAATAAGCTATTGAGCAAGTGAAGCTTTGAGACTACCTAGTCTGTCTATTTCTGGAGTACTTCGTAAATATCACTGGAATCCTGTTTGTATTTACTGACATCAAGTGCTTAAGTCTGCTGATTTTGTCTGGGCAAGGATTTCTGCAACTGGTTATTTATCCAATAGTACATAGATTCAAACTTTGTTGAGAACATTCTGTGTGCTGATGAATAGTTTGCAGGGGATGGAACAATCAGTTCCGAAGACAACCGTTACTAGAAAAGTGCTAGTAATTTTTGTCATTGAAATACACTACCAAACAAAGTTTTCTGTGTCCATGTGTGGAATTTGGATGAAATCCAGTCTTTTAATGAAAGTACTTTTACAGCTGAAAAATATTTGCAGCATATTTTAAAGAGTTTTGCAATGGATTTTCTGGAGCTGATGCCATTATCACTTGTTATAAATTATGTATTGTCAACGAATGGGTACACCAGGGTATAAATGTAACAATCTATCTAAACGACAGTTTTGATAAATAGTGATTTGGTTCGAAATGAGCCATAGAATGTCCCTTCCAGATCACATGAATTGCTCCTTCTTGATTTTTACATATGAAGTGGTTTCGAACACTGGTTTATACTATCCACTCACTAAATGTAGTTGACCTCGCGCAAATGATAATAGGCATTTGTAATAATGTTAATGGTGAAAAGCTCCGAAATATTTACTCTTACTGTATTAAAAGAGACCAGTCGTGCATTGGAGTTGAGAGAAAACATTTTCAGAATACTTTGTGAATTGTTTTCTTTGAATCATATTTCTAGGAGATTCATGCTATATTTTGATATATTTGTAATACATTTTTTTCATACTTATTTTTGATCTAAATGTTATTGACAATTTGTATATTGTCCCTATTTTTACCGATGAATAGCATTTTAAATGCAGGGATTTATTTCTTACCTTATTTTGAACACTTCTGCAATTTACAATGCTTATTACTTAACCTTCAACGGGTAAAGAACAAAATTGCGAATCAAGCTTTTTGTGACACCCTTTTTAAAGCCAAAGAATTATTCAGATTGAATCAAACTTTTGTTGGTTCAATCTGAAATCTTTTGTTCAAAAGGATTTTAGTTTGAAATGTCAAAGTTTTTATTATTTTTTCCAATTTTGTTATTAAATAAAGTCAAGAATACTAGATTTTATTGTGTAATATGTCAGAGCAGCAAATCTGATTTTCTATTTAAATTATAGAATTATTATATTCTGTCTTAGTTTGAAAACTTTTTAGAAACAATATTAATAGAATATGAAATTAAGTTTTTTTTGTCTTTTCATAGAATCAAGAATGGGAATCCAAACAAACAGGAAGTGATGATCCATTTTCTCTTGATGAAGATGTTGAGGTACAAGAAATTGCCAGGAGGTTCGAGGAAAAATATGTAAGTTGATAGTTTTTTACTACTATAGTTGCCAAAAATATGATCTTGGAAAAACTGTGATCTTATTTACACAATAGTGGTTTACTTAAAATCTTGTGCCTCAATTAAAATCTTATGAGATTATCTTTAACCCTCTGAGCGCCCAATTATTTTGATCTTTTAAATTTCAGGGTTAGTTTACTTAGCTTTTAAAATGAATTAACTGGTCTTTTTTGTATTTAATCATTTCTCTGAAATCTTAAGAATATTTTATCCATGGTTTTTTAAGAAAATATACATATAAATACGAACTATCTGCTTTTGAATGGAACCTGAGAAACTGAAAAATGCGTCTCTGCCACTAGGAGGGTTAAGCTATGCTTTTTAATATGGGTCATTCTCCAGAAAATGTACCATTTGCACCAAAATATTTTTAGATTTCAAAACCTTAAATTTCCTTTTTTTTTTTTTTTCATTTTTATATGAAACTTCTACTTACTAGGAGTTACCATGAGCAATGGCCTAACTAAATTTAAATTATTTTACTCATAAATAAAACATATATATATAACCTTTTTCACGGAGGTGATTATAAAACACGAAATTAATAATTACTACACTAAAATAAATTGTAAACATTTAACCAGCTCATATAGAGATTTGAAAATGAAATTATTAATTATCTTAATGAATTATCTTATTAATTATCTTAATATAATCAAAATTAAATATCGGGATTAAGATGTAGCTTAAATTTTAGTCATTCACTTTATGAGTTCAAAATTTGTGTTTAACATATGTATAATATCAGTATAGTCTCAAATTGCTGGCTAAAAACAATGCATCTCCCTTCCTTGACAATGAAATTGAAAAGGGTGTCACGGAGGTGAAGCATCTTCTATAAAAATAGGCTTAATAGATGCATTTTTTGGAGAAAAAATATTATTATTTGGTGTTACAATCTACACATGTTGAGCATATTAAAACAGGTTAAATTGTATTTTTATATTATTTTTATATAAATGAACTTCAAGGTCATGGAGGCGAGATTTCTGAATAACCAAATTTGTTTCTTAAGAACAAAATCCGTCTACTTGTCTCTAAACCAAAAGTTCATTTACTTTTTGTAGCTGTAATAAACAAGGTGGATGACATGCATTATGGGAAACAAAATGTGATGGCTGTACTGCCATTTCTGAGTTAAAAAATGACATTTCACGTTTGGGTAACGGAAATGAGAATTTGTGTGATACCATTCATTGTTGTTCTAAAACAAACTAAATCACAATATAAAAATTTAAAATATGCTTAAGCATTTGATATTTGAGACACTTGTGGCAGGAATAATAAATATTTAAAGATTTTTTTGTAATTAAACAAGTTATTGAACATTTATTAACAGTCACACCAGGTGTGTGACATGTCGGGGAGGTGAGAATTTACATACTGTGAAATAAATAATTTAACGATCGTCATAAAAATTTTGTGACCGATTTAAATAGATATATTTTTACCACTATTAAAAAACATAGTTTAATCAATTATTGTCTGAAGATTTTGCTGTAAAATGAACCCATATCTTTCCTCTGATCTATACAATAAATAACAATACTTTTATGCAATAATTTTGGGGTTGATAATGAAATTTCTATTGAGGTATTTCATTCCAAAACGTCAGTTAATTTTTAAATTAAAAGTGTTTTTTAAAAAATTGTATGCAATTACACCTGAATGATTAACTTGAAAGAATATATATTTTTTCATTTAAGTTCTATCAAATTCGGAGTTATTGTGTGTGCTTTGAACTGCATAAATAATAACCAAAAAAAGATACCCTCGCTCTACCATAGTGCCCAGGTTCAGCTGAATGACCTGGGCATCATAAATAGCAAAGTTGGGGTCTATAGCCAACGTGTAATAGCCCCCTTTGTGTGCAGCGCATGAGATGACCTTCAGGTTGATGTATGCCCCATCGTTAGCGAATGTGATGAGTCTGTAACCAGCAACAACATCATTATTTTACCATGCATGGGAGTGAGAACCTGCTTACCTAGACAGCAACTTTTTATCCCCATATTTTTGAGGTGCTCCCTGGAGGGACTGCTCAATTGGTAAAACAAATATTCAGTAGTGTTACTTAAATATTCTTATTTTACTATATTTTTTCAATGAAGGAAATGAAAAGATTATTATTCTTTTGAAGAAATTCAAGCTTAGGAATCGTATAGCAATTCTTTAGGGCTAATCGAATGGTATTGCATATTTTGATTCTTTAACATAAGGAAGAGTTGCCAGTAATAAAAGTTTAATTTTAAACTAATGATCCTCAGTGTCTGAAAGATTTTTAGAAGGATTTGGAAAATAAAAAGATGGCTGAAAATTTTTAGGTTAAACTAATTATTTGTTTTTTACATTTTGAACATGGAGTCCTGAATATTTAAATTGACCCTCCATTCGGTGCAATCAGCCTCACAGGCACAGTTTGAATGTTTTCACCCCCCCCCCCCCACCTCCCTCTTCCATGAAAGGTAGATCACCATATTGATCTCGCAGGCACATTGCACCCAAATTCGTCACATGTTTGATTGTTTGTAATATTTTTTGTCATGGATGTTTATTTTACTTATTACCAATTTCTTGACTTTATCATGTGAAATTTATAGTTGTAAAAAATGGTTTGCCAAAAAATTCATTTTGTTCTACATTGCGAAAGTGAAGAAGTATGTGTTCTCGTGTCTTCACTTCATGATGACTTTTTTGCAATGATATCCCCCCTTTTTTTCTTTTAAACCATCCCGCAAAGGTGATTAATTTTAGAAATCTAAAATTAAAATTAATGGATATTAATAATAATTGCAAGATTGTTTTCCTGCACCCGAACTCCCCAGTGCGAATATTGCACCTGACGGAGGATTAAAAGTGTTTTTCTCAATATAAATCAAGTAAAACTTCATTATTTTGTTTCATTTTTGTGTGAGTATTTTTAAAGTTCATTGATTTTTTAAGATATACAAGACTGATTTTCAAAACAAATCAGGCTACTACCTGATTTGTTTTGAAAATCAGTCCAATGGCACTATGGTTTTTCAAGTTATTGTGAACCAAATAACATTTAAATTATAAGATATATGGATTCAAAACAGTAGTATGTGAACTTTTTGAGATAGATGAATGCAATAATATTCTCTGACAATGCTCAGAGTTTTCATTTTTGTTTAAATCTCATATTCTGCAGACCTTTCATATTTCATTTGAAAGTCATCCAAATGTGTGGAAAGGTGAATCAATATTTTATTCAAAAAAAACTTATGAATTTTCAAAGTGGAAAGGAAAATAATTTCTTAAAATATTGCATTTAACTGTCCTGTTTAGGATGACTTAACTGAAATTTGTTATATTTTACTGTTTACTTTTATGATTTTCTGTGCTTTTAAAAACTTCTAAGAGAAAAAGCAAAGAAAGGAGGCAAGTTTTTACCTACTCTTAACCTTCCAGTGGGTACGCCTGTGCAAATTTTATGACAAACAGGATTTTTTATACCCTGTTCTCTTATTTGAGTCAAAACTGTTTGAAGGTCATTGCTATTCCTTCATGCGACTCCTCTCTTCAGGATTAAATGGGTTTGTCCGAGTTTCAGGGTGATTTCATATTGTTATACGCTTCTGTCGTAAAGTTTATGCTGCGCGCCCGCTCGTGTAATTTGATATTTTTTTTTCTTCTCATCTTAACGTTTCAGTCTGGTAATTATGTATCCAGTGTGCATTACGGTGATTTAATATTTCATTTAACATTGTCAAAAATATTTAATATTTAATAAGCCTGCCAATAATCCACCAAACCGAAGAATTTTCTTGAAAATCTTAGCCCCAAGTCTTATGTAAAAACATCTCGCTACTCGAGCCCAAAAAATCTGATCATTGCCATATGACATTACCATGTCTTTAAATCTAAATTGGAAAAGAAAATGAACAGCAACCAGCATTGGGAGAAGAGCTTGTTGTTTTTGTTTGAAAGAAAGAAAATGATCATCAAAATCCATGAAATACAGTAGGTGCATTATATAGTAAACTTGTAGGCATCACTAGCTAAAGATAAATGTTTCGAATGCAAGGTCAAGGATTAAAAACTAAGAAGAAAGTCTTTGTTGTACAATCTTTAGTTTGTATTATAATCTTTTTTATTATATATTGCTTAATACCTTTTTTATAAAATATTATTAAATGCCATTATTTTCCGATTTCAGTATAATTTTAGATTTTGCAAATAAAATTAATTTTCACTCTTGATGAAAAGATTTGCTTCTCTGACGTATCTCTTATTACTGTTATGAAATAACTTGCAACTGCCATAGTAAAAATGAAGAAAATTATTGTGTCGTAAAAAGTACGACATGTACCCATTTGTGTAAAAAATTAAAGTGCACCCTCTGGAAGGTTAAAGGCGATTTTCTTGGCTTTTATTATACGTGCTTTGGTAGTAGTCCTTGCAGATGTATCAAGAGTGTTATGAAATTTAAAAAATAGTTTATGTAAAAATTTCATGTTACATGGAATGAATTCATTTTGAGTTTGCTAAAAGAGAAAATAAATACATGCGTCTCTGGGTTAGACTAAGGTGTTAAACTAAATTGCTAGACAGATGTAATTTCAAATCATATGATGTCATCAAAAAATTATTTAATAGTTTTTGACAATGTATATCAAATTTTGATTTTTTTGAAGTTCTATTTTAATATATTTTACTCTATTTGTTAATAAAGGTTAATGGCAATAAATTTAGTGAGCTGTTTTGATCAAAATTGACAGTTTCAAATTGAGCAAAAACAAATATTTTTTTATGAGAAAAAAATCAGTTTTTACGATTTTGTGAGAATTTTACCCTTTCCTACTGTGTGTTTAGAATATTTTAATTCTATATTTATCCTTTTATAATATCATTTTAACAAATTTAATGTCTGAAACTGGAAATCTTTTTTTAAAGCTATCATTTCTTGCTGTGTCGTAGATCATGCCTATCTAGTTAATTATATGCAAAATTGCAGAATGAGTTATCTAAAGAGCCAAAGCGATTTTGATTACAAGGTTATTACATGTTGGTTATTGTCTGAACAGACAGAAATTAAGGTGAACATTCTTTGACTGCTGTGCAATGCCTGAAACTTATATGCCCTAGTCTAGTTATCTAAGAATTCATGCGAGGCCGCGGTGGCCTAGTGGTAAGGTTTCGACCTCGGGACCGGAGGGTCGCAGGTTCGAAACCCGATTCCACTGAAGATCCGCCGTGTATGGGGCCTGTTGCACGCTAAATCATACGTAGTGGCCAAACGTCCTCCCGTTGGTGTGGCGCGGAAGTTTGGAGAGGGGGGTGCCAACTCAGGTGTCGTCCTCGTCATCTGACCGTGGTTCAAAAATTACGAGGTCCGTCCCTAAATAGCCCTCGTGTTGCTTCAAAACGGGACGTTAATATAACCTAACCTAACCTAAGAATTCATGCAGTATCCCTTTCTGTTCCAGAAGTTTTTTGCCTTTGGTTTGAAAATATTATAAATAGCAACATGTCTGAATAAATACATCTTTGGTAAACTGTATATGTAGCAAAAGCAACCAATGCACTTGCTTTTGTTATGTATACAGTTTGGACTGAAGCTGTACTAAATGTTCAGATTGATTTTGACATTTCTGATTTATTGAATAGGAGCATTTTCTCATTCTAAAATGTGTGAATGAGTTTCTTATTAATTTTTTTTAAAACTGTCTTTGAGGAAACTTTTTTTCATCTTTTAAAATATTCAGCCCCTTAACTGCTGACAAAATCATGCGATTCTCTCTGCAGTGATACCTGATTCTATATGGTAAACCCTTATTGTTGACCTTGCAATTCCATCCTTCTTCTTCCCCTGTTATTTCATAGTGTGTGCCTTTTTGAAACCCCTGCAAGGTTATTTCATTGCATTGCAAAAGCAATATGTGTATGGCTAGCAGCAAATTACAGAGGAAGGTATTTTGTAAAGTCTTTCAGGGGCACCTTTACACACCTTTGGCAGTTAATGCATGGATAGCAGGGCGTATAACTGCCTGTGGCAGGCTGCTGTGGAAGTTGAAAAATTCAACTTCTAGATTGTAACGAATCTGCATGTTTTTAAGCCTCCTTGAGTCTAGAAAGGAAATTGCCTGTCTGCCTATGTGTATGTGAATGCGCTAAATAAAAAATGGAAAGAGATAGATAGATGAAATTTGGTACATATTTCTTCCGTCAAATTGTAGGTTTGTATCAAATTTTGGACAAAATCTGTCAATCCCCTCTCCTCCCTGGTTGGTACTTTTAGTTGTCTACGATTTTTTTTTCTCTCCACTTATACCTCCCATCTGTCACTACTGTGTGTTGGTTGTGGCAAATAACTCAAAACTATTGAGTTATTGTCAACTCAAAACTGCAATAAGCTAGATGAATGAAATTTGGTATGTGGTAGTTATATACCGAAACTGCTGATCTGTATCAAAGTTTGGAGCAAATGCATCAGAGTGACAAGATAAGTCAAATTCATGCTCGATTCTCTTGAAGACAAAATTAAATCAAAGTGTGCCTTATTGTAGAAAGAAAGTTAAAGGGAGAACACTCCTAATTATTTTATATACATTCTGCATTTATAACATGTATTGTGGACTTTTTATTGGTGTTGTGAAGTGAAGCGAAATGTAACTGCCACTAGGTGGCGAAGTTGTGACGTCAGCCTGCGAGCTGACATATGTAATCGGAACTACTTATGCTCTTGGTGGTTGCTGAATGTTTTATGTGTATCTCTGTGTTTTGTGTCATCCATTGTGAATAAATGTATGTGTCTAAAAGGTTTTTTAGTCTTATTTTGGCCCAAGTTACCCAGCATCTGGTAGATGCAGCCCCGTAAGATTTCGGAACTTCAAATCTCTGCTAATGGGTTTTGAACAGGTGTATTTAGTGAAGTATGTTTTGCCATGGAGTTTTAAATAAGTATAGATTTAAAAAAAATTCTTTTGTCTGAATAATACATATTTTCACTCAATCTCGCTTCTTTTTTAAGGTATTATGTTTAAGGTGAAAAAGTGCTATTTATTATTTAGGACTATTAAAATTAAATATTTTTATATTTGAGTTTTGTGCTTTGTCAAGGCAGAATTTTTGTTGTTTAGTTTAATCATCTTTAATGCTAGCTTTAAATTTTTTGTGTCTTATTTTAACACTGGAGACGACATTCCATATTAACACACGATATTGTACAATATCTCCACAATATTGTTTGATATTCTGAATGCCACACAATATCGTGAAGATATCATAGCGATAATGTTGGACATCTTGTGCTACAGTGCATGTCAAAAGTTTAAGCACAACAATAATTTTAAAATAAAACTTTAAATATCTGCTTTATTTCAGCACTTCATTTATATGTTTACAAAAATGCAATTTTAAAATCACATTAAGCATTATTAACTTTAAAACTTTATTTTTTATCAGAAATTTTATGAATAGAATGAAAATTGCTGTCAAAAGTTTAAGCACAAAACTGCTTTTATGCAAATTAATGAAATCACTTAAGCAAGTTACGTACATATGATATCTAGGTATGTAAGAAGAACCTGACTGTTACACAGTAGTGAAATATGCGAAAAGGTGGCCAAAAAGGGTTTTAAAAAACTTATTGGTAAAGCTGTAAAATTTGATTATATTGATAGTCTAATGTACTGTGCTACTTTTTGTGTACTTTTCAACATGTCAATGACATGCAAGCTGCCATGGCACCTCTGTAAATTTCTGAGTTCTTTTCAAAGCTGCAAGTGTTTCTCCATTTGTATCAAAGTTTTCTATATTTTATTTTGTTTCGATTTCACCTAGTGGCTTGTTTTCGATATGGAACTTAGTCAATAAGGTATGAGTAAACTTTTTAACCCTTATTAATATGAAACAAACAGTTTTTTAAAAATAAAAACTCATTTTTTAAATGCAAAAGAATTTTTTGTGTTCTAATGTAATCATAGGAGCAAAAAGTGTAGGATTCTAAGGAATTCTGGCATTTATAAATAATTTTAAATAAAGTTTATAATTGTAGCTATCTATTTAAAACAAATTTTCATGCTGCTTTTTGCTACTTAAAATTTTTTTTTTTATTGTTTTATTGCATTAGTAACTATACAAATTTTTATATGTATGTTCTTTTAGGGATAAGTTCGGTTGCATCACGATCAATTATTTGACGAGAATTTTTACATTTTATAAAATAACTCTTCTAAGAACAAAATTGGCCAGATGTGCTTATAGCGAACTACTAGACTCCAAAAAAGAAAATTATTGAAGCTAATTTCTGATTACCAATCAAGTTGAAAAAAAATGGGTTTTTTTTTTTTGGTGTGTGTGTTTTTGTTTTGTTTTTAAACTTGCGTCCTTAAAATGTGCCATTAGAAGCTTTTGAAGACAGCATTGAACAAATTTTAGCAAGGGAAACTGAAGAATAGAGAGAGAGAGCAAGTGAGAAAAAACAGATATAGAAAGAGTCTAATGCATGCCTCTCAAATGAAACTGAGAATAAAGGGTACACTGAAATGTCAAAAATCTTGGTATTTGAGAGTCAAAAATAAATACAATATCGGAAGACAGGGCCTTTCCACTACTGATTCATTGCAAATTTTAAAAAAATCAATATCTATAAAATAGTGCTCTTGAAGAAAGTTCCTCTTGGTTCTCTAATTTTGAAGTCACAATTAAAGCTAGAAAGATGAGTTGTGTGGAAAATATTTCTGTAACTGAAGCTGCAGCACAAGTGGCTTTACAAGACTTGCTTAATCAAATTGTAAATCATCTGATTAAATCTTTATAAGATAATTTTTTATCCTTCCAGGACGATATTTTTAAATTAGCAAATGAGATTTTGACAGTTCCTTGAAACAATTTGAATAACTCTTGTTCCAGTAAATTAATTTTTTGCGTAATCGAGATGAACAGCATACTGTATTGCGGATTATCCACGAATGTCTTCTCGATATTGTAGACCAGTACGACTCTAGTTCATTCAGGAATTGACACAAATTCAAAAATAAGAAGCTGTATATGTCATAAACTAGAAAACTTATTTGAATCCGACAGACATGAAAACTGGTGACAAAATTTTTTAATTAGTCATAACAGCAAACAATATTACGAATACTCACCGAACCAAAGATGTAATTTGTGTTCAACAACAGGCAAACAGTTTAAGCATAGTTTAAAGTTTTGTCTAAAGCAGTAATTGAAAACCATCTACAGTTAGAACTGCCCACGTTAGATTGCCGGATTAAATTCTTCTAGTGCTTATATTTTCCATACAGATTTATGCTATGCAAATGGCAAATGCAGGGTGGGGGAGGAGATTAAAAACAATGTTGAAATATTAAAAAAAATCCAAGATAAATTTAAATATCAAATAGGTCTCGTGATTGATAAGCTGAACCTTGAATGAAGGCAATATTGCATGCATGCGGAAGACAGCCGATGCTATATTTTATTCATTTTTCTACTGATTATAGTGTAATAACTGTTTAATTGTCCATTAATCTCTTCATTAATTGAGGATTTCTTAATATTTAACTATTTTGGCCAACTTTTTTGTATATTTCACCACTGTGTGTTGGTTGAACGTTAGTTCAAAATGGCTAGGTCTAAAGAATTTTCATATGAGGAAGCATAAAAAATCTGTGTACTGGAGCAAAACAGAAGTCAATTTCTCTGAAATTGCAGCTGCTTTAAAAAGGTTGAAACAGGGAATTCGTCAAATATTAGCTCGTAGTAAAAACTTCAAACGAAAATCTTATTCTAGAAGAGCACAAGTGACCATTTCCTGCTACCACCAGCACATGACAAACTTGTCTTCACCTGGGAATCATTGTCTTTCAAGAATTAAAAATATCATTGTAGTGCAAATATTGCAAAAAACTGTTCATAGAAGAATTTCAGAATTGGGATACATTGAAAAACCGTAAGAGACTTGATTACTGTGGGCCCAACAGCACATGTCATTTGGTGATATGTGGCTTAATGTCTTATTCAGCAATGAAAAGAAAAATGGAATTTAGATGATCATGATGGGTTTACATGATTTTCGAAAAAAAACCAAGGAGCATAGTTTAGTAGACAACATGGTGGTGGATCTCTGATGGTATGGAGAGCGATTTGTTTCAGTGGGCAGATGTCCCAGTCTTCCTCGTTAGTCGGCAAAAATCTGAAAACTACCAAGAGACACTTTTCAATCATTTGCTTCTTTTTTGGGAAATTTTTGGTGGAGCATATTGGACTTTTCAACATGACAAGGCTTCAATCCATGCCTCCAAATCATTGTCAGAATGGCTTAAATCCTACATGGTGTCGGTTTTAAACTGATCAGTCCCAAGTCCTGATTTTCACTCCATTGAAAAGATATGGAATATCCTCACACATTCAGTTTATTAAAATGGTAAGCAGTATTCTTCAATTGAACTTGAAATCGGCCATTTAGGATGCTTGATTTCAGCTAAAGCTAGAGCATAAGTGTAATCTTTGGAAAACCATGTATTTCACCTAATTCAATCTATAGGAGCAATAATCAAGTTTTTATGTTTTATTTTAACTCGACTGTAAAAAGATGAATGTCTCTTGTGCTTAAACTTTTTACACACCTATTTTTGTATTTTTGCTAAATTCGATGGTTGAAAGTAAAGTTTAAAATCTGATTGTATCAAAAATATTTCCAGTTCTATGGTTTTTTTACATATATGAAGACTGATGTAAAATAGAATGAATATTTAAAGTTTTATATTAAAACTAGGGGGCTCTGCTCGCTGAAGCTTGCCAACCCCCAGGAGGATTGCAATGCAAACCCTGCTCGCTTCGCTTGCCACAATGAAGACACTGCGTGTCCTAGCACAGTTATTGTAAAATCTTTATATATATATATTTGAATCAGCTTTATTTGCTTCTGATGCTTTAACTTAAATCAGCAAAGAATAAAATTTGTTAATCTCGAAAAATATATTTTTCTTCAAATAAAACTTACAAAGAAAATTATGAAAGTGCATAAATAAGCAAATAAATAAGAGTTGCAAAATTAAAACAAATATAATTAATCTAAAAATTAATTCTGAAAACAATTTATATTTAATATTATTTATGAAGACATAGTAGTGTGACGTCATAGTTGATTTCCCTTTCATGCTATCCACTTAATCAAGACATAAAATTTTTTGGCTCCGAAAAGGGCCGTTTTCTTATATAATAAAAGCATCAGGAAAACAAATACAACAGACAAATGAATCTAACTAAGAAATTATAAAAGTGTGAGAAGAATGAAAAAATACATTATTTTAAGATGAACAGCATGCTTGCAGTTATGAAAATAATCAGTGTCTTTTGACAACATTTTAGCTAAAAAATGGACATATTAGGGAGGAAAGTGGCTTAAAATATGTTCACATTGGCTATTAAAAATTAAAACACGTAATAATTTTGTTTTAGCTTTTTAAATCTGATAAGATAGCATTTTTAAAAACTTTCAAAAATTGTTGCTTTTTTAACCAAAATTTTAAACATGCACTCTTTTTAATGAAATGTTGCTGAAAAAAAGCCTCCGCACTTGTATACATACTCAATCTAATTATTATTTAGTCAGAAGAGATATACATTTTTTCTATGGATAGTCATTTATATTTTAAACAACAGAAAAATTGATTTGTCGACAGATGGTTTAACAACCTTTTAGCTAAAAAAGGACATATTATGGAGAAAAGGGACTTAAAATGTGTTCATATTAACTATTCAACATTAAAAACAATAATAATGTACTTTTAGCTTTTTAAAATTGATAAGATAGCTTTTTTTTTTCTTTTTCAAAATTTACAAAATTGTTGCTTTTTTAACCAAAATTTTAAACATGCACTCTTTTTAATGAAATGTTGCTGAAAAAAGCCTCCCCACTTGTATACGCACTCAATCTAATTATTATTTAGTCAGAAAATATATACATTTTTTCTATGGATTGTCATTTATATTTTAAACAACAGAAAAATTGATATTCATGTATACAGACTCACTCCAGTTACAATTTGGTCAAGAAAGGTACAACAGTTTTTTCTAGGTAGTGTTTTTTTTTTTTTAAACTCGGAAAATGCGATTAATCGAGAGATGAAATAGCCCATTTCTCAACCTTTTCACTAAAAATGACATATAAAGGAGACATTAATTCATTTGCTTAATCGAAAGTGCAAGACTTTTTTTTTTTTTTTTCAAAAAATCTAAAAAAAAATCGTTATCTCGGACTTTCCGCAGATGTAAACAAGCGAAATTTGCGAGGTGTTTCCAAAAGACGATTAACAAATTCGGCCCGATTTTGCGTCCACAGAAGCGTTTTATATATATATAGATTATTGTTATGCTCAAACTTTTGATGCACTCTGTAATAGGGTTTCCATAATTTCTATTTTTCTCTCTAATGTAGAAAGCATATGTTGCTCATTTAATAGATGTAATAAAACTACTTGAATTCATATAATGAATATGTACCTTTTTATGTTTTAGAATCCTAAACCTGGGAGGAAAAAGAAGAAAAAATTAGGACTATGTGAAGATTTTGTTGATAAAGGAATGGGTTATGATGAAACAGACCCATTTATTGATAATGAAGAGGCTGTAAGTGTAGATTAGAAGTTGTAGCTATATAGTTCTTTAATTTTAAATTATTCTTTTTCGATATTTAAAAAAATACTGTATTTTGTATAAGTAAAATTCTTTATCAAATATAATTTTTTAATTTATGTAATGAAGCGTTAATTATAACTAAAAATAGGATTGATTCATCGCTTGGTATTGCTAAATTTTTAAAGGCTCTTTTTTAATCTCTGAATGGAGTTGTACTTAAAATATATTCCTTGACTTGTTAATTTACTTGCAAATTTCTCATTATCATACATTTGGATTAATTTTAAATAAATCAATCAATATACCACATAAAATGTAGTGAAAATCTTGTTTTTCTTTGCCAGAACTTAATGATTGCATTATTAACTATAGAATTTCAAGCATTTTATCCTTAATTGTCAAAGTTAGCACAGTGTTTAATATCGAATACTTATTTTGGAGGTTTTTGCATAACTATAATATTTGGATTAAAAATTACTGTTGACTATAATAAAATTCAAATCCACTAATTTATTTTGTAAATAGAAAGCATTTGTGCCTCAGATTATGCTTAAACCTACCTGCCTTACTGCCAAGTATCTTCTGGTATGATATAATGCTAAGAAAAGTGTGGATCTAGTAAAGACACCAAAAGACTTGCATGACAAAGATGGATACATGGCTTATTGAAATTTTAGATATCTATCGTTATGCATGTTTATTAACATTAAAGGGAAATCTTGGAAAGTCAAAAACATTTGCATATTGGTGTGGGCTTCTCCACTTTTCATTGTTCTTTAATTTTAACAAATGTGTCATCTGTATGCATAATGTGTAATGTATAAAATAAATGTTTGTATGATCGGTTGAAATTATCTTTTCCTTTTCTCTAGTATGATGAACTGGTGCCATCTACCCTTACAACTGAATATGGAGGGTTTTACATAAACAAAGGAGACTTAGAATTCAGAAATTTGTCCGAGTCAGAATGTAATTATGAAACTAAAACAAGGAAGAAGGTAAATACTTGCTTAAATTTCATTGAATTTTTTTACACATTCACTGTCGTATGAATTAAATATTATTTGTACTATATTGATTACATGTGTCACATGAATTATGTATGCTTTTTTGCACTATCATTTTTGTTTCAGGCTATGTATGTCGCCCATGATTCATATCGGGATGAAATGCATATGGTTGATGGAAGTATGGGGCTACTTACACTATATGATCAAAAGTATCCAGACACTTTCAGATTTACACATTTTTTCGAATTTCTCCAGAAATGCTAGATGAACTGCCGATGCAACTTCGGCTGCTTCAAATAATAGGCTTGAATTCTCATTTTACAGTGAAGATTTGGTCTCGAACATTTAAGGGACCAACCAGAAATTGATGTAGAAAAGGATTTGGGGTCACCTCATTTCACCGAAAGCTGATAATGATTTGCAACTTCCATCAATGGATTTGTTTGATGTGAGCAATACTTACATGCATTTTCGTAAAAATAGCAGGTATATTTAAGGTTATGAGTTTTTTTTAAAATCCCATATTTTTCCGAATGTTTTTTGGTCATAACGTCCAGAGGTTTTAACCAAATTATATTGAATTTCCAGAATATGCTATAATATGCTGGCAAAGCATTATATTAAAATTGCAAGTAAATACCTTGAATATTAGATGAAATATGAGTATTTTTAGTAAATATTTTCCAACTGTGTATGTGTGAAGTATAGTATAAGTTTTCTCTCATAATTTCGAAGCCAGATTTATTGGGCCGCTTATATAAGAATTTGAGTTGACTACCATTAACCCTCTGGCTACTTATCCCACAATTTCCACAGGTAGGAAGTAGGTCTATTTTCTGGTGCATCCTACAATTTTCGCAAGCTAATGTGTTTACTTAGTACTATTATAGCATTGAATCATATTATGCTAATGAAGCTTTGCATATAAATAACAATTTGCATAGTTCAATGGTATTTGAACCTGTTTCCAATTTTGCATCTAAATAGTGATTTAAAAAAAAAAATCAGCAGTGAGAGGGTTAAGATTCATAAAGATATTGGCATTGTAGCAAGCTGAATTTCTGTTTCTAAGAAAAACTTAGGTGATGAGGGTTTTTCCACAAATTGATGTTTTTTCAACTTTATCTTTTGAATAGTTTTACTGAAATGTATAAATGTTGAATATGCTGAATACCTGTGCAGGCTTATAAATTAAGTACATAATCTGAATTGCAGTTCGAATATTACTATTAGGAGATTCAAACTTAAAAAATATCAATTTGTAGAAAACCCCTCATAATTTCTGTTTCTTTCTTAGAGAGAAGCAAATTCAGCTCTATAGAATTCTGATATCTCTCTGAATCTTAACGGTATTCGTCTGGAATTTTTTTATAAGCTGCCAAATGTATCTGGTATCGAAATTATGAAAGAAAAATTATGCTGTGTTTTGCACATGCGTGATTAGAAAATATTTACTCAAAATACTCATATTTCATTGAATATTCGAAGTATTTACTTCCAGTTTTAATATAATGCTTTGCCATCATATTGTCACATATTTTGCAAGTTCCGTATAATTTGGTTGAAACTTCTGCATGTTATAAGCAAATGTATGTATATTCAAAAATGCATGTTAGTATTGCTTATATCGGACAAATCCATTGATGGAAGTTGCAAATCATTGTCAACTTTCTGTGAAATGACGTGAACCCAAATCCAAAAAGGATTTGGTTGGTCCCGTAAAATGTGAGTTCCAGCCTATTATTTACATGGTTGACATTCAAAGGCAGTTTGTCCAGCCTTTCTGGAGAAATTTGAGAGCGTCCGGACACTTTTGATCAAATAGTGTAAATAAACTTATATAGTTGGCACATTAGAATTTCAACTAAATGGATTAACAAAATAGCAGAATATATATCTTTACAAATGTGTCGGATCATAATTTTGTCTTCTAAAAAAATTGAAAAACTAATTAAAAATAGACAAACAGCCATAAAAGAAACTTAAATTATTAATACTACTAAAAAGTAGAGTTATGCATAATAGTAAAACAGCGAACTCAGTAAAATTTTTAAATGCATTTCTGCAGTATTTGTGTGGCCTTAGATGTTGCATAGTGTCAATCATTTTCTTCTGATAAGTTTTTGTTAGCTAGAACTACATCTTTAATTACTGGTAGTATCCTTATCTAACCTATTAATTTACTCCATGACAAAAAACAAAATAAATGCGTATAATTGCCATAATAAACTTACAAGTGTGTGTAAATTTGCAAGCTTGAACCTGTCAATGTGAATCGCATGCTCTACTCAGCCCAAACAGTGAAGGTCTGTAGAGGCCATGGAATGGACCTGTGATTTGCACGTATCCAATCTACTTTATTAAATAAATTGGATAAAAGTATCATAGTATTTGATTTCTTTGTTACTTTCATCAAATTGCAACAAAAAAGGATAGCTTGGGGGATTGCCGCATATTTTAACATTATGAAAGTCAGTGTGCTAATTATTGAGTGGAAATGCATTTTTTAAGAAATGTGTTAAGTTTAGAGTTGTGTTATCTTTCAAGAATTATTATAAAAAACATTTTATAGTAGGTATGGATTCTGAAAATTGTAACAATTGATAGTCTTGGTCTAAAGAATCTTAAATAATAGGAGCCATTTTTGTAATTTTTTTGAACATTTTTGAAGCCATTTTTAAGGGGTGGGGATGAAATGTAGTATATACACTCATGGGGAAAGAAATATAAAGTCTCAAAATTTGATATGACTAGAAATATATATTATATTTTTAGGAAATGCATATTTTTATGAAATGTACGGATACTTCATGATATAAGGAAGACACAACAAAAATACATTTAAATTTAATTACATTGTTTAAAATTTTATAAAGAATTAGAAAAATTACTATACAATTGAAATTGGGAAAAAGTATAGAGTCTATATGATTTATTTAGTAAGTGATGTGGGAACCTCTTTTTCTATTGTTTGCATTAATCGTCAGTTCGTAGAACCAGACAGAGCTTTGAAGGTGTAATGTTATAGCAATTTTTAATTGCTGTTTTTAGATCAGACTTGCTTCTGAACTGTCACCTATTCTTGTAAACATGATTTTGTAGAGCACAAAATATGCATCCGATACGTTGATTTGTTGAAATTTCCAATCTCCTGATGTAATCGGAAGAGTAACCGGCAACAAACTATCTGGCGGTTTGTCCTGATATAACACTGAATCATTTTATTTTCAACTAAAACAATTTTGGTTCCACCACCGACTGCAAATGTGGCCCAAACCATGACACATCCTCCTCCGAATTGGGGCATTTAAGAAAAGATGTTTTTCTTTATGCATATCATACCAGTAAACCTTAAATCTTTTTGGTCCATCTAAATGAAACTTTTTTTCGTTCAAAAACACCGCATTTATTCCATTCGGTGTCAATGGTTAGATGTTTCCGTTCAAAGTTTAAACAGAATCAATACACTGCATAGATTGTGAAGGTTTTGCTTTCAATTTCTTGTATACAACATTTGTATTTCTGTGCAGTGCATTTCTTATTGTTCGACTGGTACACAGCAATTGCATCTCATCTTTAATTTGAGATGAAGACATTTTTGCTTGCACGAGAGCCTCTGGATCCTCCTCTTGCCTTGAAGAAATAATCTGTGGCCTTCCTGTTCACTGTTTTGTGTCATAGTTACTAGGTTTAATGAGAAGGCGGTTTATTACAGCCTTCGATCTGCCATCTTTTCGTGTAATTTCCTCACCACTGTAACCAGCATCTTTTAAAGCTAGCATTTTGATTTATTCAGTTTCTGGAAAGTGTAGTACTCATGGCAAGGCATTTAAAATAAACAAAAATAATTCTTTATCCACATTGCTTGTATTTGTTTCGAGAATTGGAGATGAATGCTTTCCAAGTTTTATTTTTTCAGATGATGTAATCAGCAGACAACTTTATACTTTTTTCCCAGCTGCCATCTGCTGATTTTGGTAATTTATACATAATCCAAAAAATATCGTGATTTTTTACAAATATATTTCAGTACATTGTTTAGTAGCATCAAATTAAGTCGTAAAAAATTTGCATAGTTTAAAATTGCAGTAGTTTTCCATATATGATGATTTTTCGTCCGACTTTATACTTTTTTCCACGAGTGTAGTTTGTGATGGCTGTAAATGTGTACTGTAGATGTAACAGGAAAAATGCTTGAAGAAACTGTTTGGATGTGATTATACTGTGATGAAGATATGTTAATGGGAGCTTTTACTGAATTTTATTCTTTTAATTGCCGATTTTGTAGATTTTAAAGCAACAAGTTCATGAAAATGTATTTGTGTGCAGCTAAAAAGCTAAGAAGGAAAATCTGGCTAATAATACAGACTGTTGCAGAGTGATTAAAATTAGTAACTTTTACTAGATCTGTTTTATTTGTTGCTTTATTGTGATTTTATAAAAATTATTCATACATTTTGTATTGATGATATAAAATACTGGAAGAATCCTCTATATTTCTGCTCATTTTATGATGAATTCTAATCTGAATTTAGTTGTATATTGAAATATATTCTAGTTTCTAGTAATTTTATTTCTGAGTAATCGCTATTTTCAGAGAATAAAACAAGGCACAGATAAAGAAAAGAAGAAACGAAGAGTAGGATTTGAGGAAAATCAAAAACGCCGTGGGCGGAAACCATTAAATGAAGCTTTGAGGTTAGATGCTAATTTATTTATTACTTTGGTATTTTTCAAAATCATTTTTTCTCATGATGTATGAATCAAATTTTTGTTTTTCTAACTCTACACTGCACATTGAGTCATGTTTTGATTACTAACATTTTTGCATTTTTTCGAATAAATTTTGTTTTATTTATAAAATGATCAATTGTATCTTGGACCTGAAGAGGGAAGTTCTAAAAAAATCCCCCCCCCCCAAAAAAAAAAATATTGAAACAATTAAATAGTTTCAATTAAAAAGTTCGACATTGATTTAAAAAATTTTTTTCTTGCACTTTATTTGAATAGATTCACTCAAATTTTGTTGGAAAATATAGCTTTGATATACGACATCACTGGTGATAATCTTGTATGGGTGACTTTTTGTCGCCTAACCAAACATCGTATCAGTAAGTCGCCAAAACAAAATATCACCAATGGGGTTCCTATATTGAAGCTGTTGAAAAAAGTCGCCACAACAAAATTATCTCCAGTGGTGCTATATATCAAAGCTATACCAAAAATAAAAAGTAATCTGGTGTGGAGTTAAATAAATTTTGCATTATTCATAAAATTTTCATTTTTTATTTACGAATATTATCAAATTTTATTTTTAGATATTTACGATTTGGATAGGGTTTCTTGTGAAGATTATTGAACTTTATAATGTTCCTTGGCAGTTGTATTAATGAAGATGTATTTTAATCATTCTTGTGTTTTGTTTCATAAATTGAAGAGATGTATACATAACTAAAGTGTTTTTTTCTTTTCAGTGCCTTAAAACCTAAAAAGAAAGCACAGCCTACTGTTGCTGATATGTTGCAACTGCACAAGGCTAATTTACAGCGTATGCAGCAAGAAGGTCTGCAACAAATGCAGTTAGATCCCATAAAAGTTGATAGAGAATATGAACCTGAAGAAATTGAAGATATTGAGGCTGATGTTTCTGAAGTTCCGGGGCAGCCTTCTTCTATATCTGAGGCTATTGAATCTGTTGTTAAAGCTTCAGCAGAAGATGGTGGTAGTAATACTTCTGCAGGTCCTGTAACAGGAAGTAGTGATGGCGAAGAAGCTAAAATACCTATAGAAAGTATAGAAGCTCCTAAATTACCTGATAATTTACCACCTGAATTGGATGAAGTACTTGAGAAATTGAAAGTGGTAATTTTCTTTTGGTTGAACACTAAATATGGCAACTTATTTTTTTTCTTTCTTGCATACATGTTAACATTCAAAGAATTGTTTAATTATCTGACAATATTTGCATAAATGCTTTAAGAGTATTTGTATTCCATTTGGAGGAATATAGTTCCCTTACATTGCATCATGTTTAAAATTCCGAAATAACAATAATATTGTGATTATACATCTAATGAAAAAGAATCACTCAGTCTGTGAAGAATATATGCAACTTACTTCTGCAAAAAGCTTGATAGTTAAATTGGAAATTTATTTTGTGAAATCTGCCTTTTTTTTATAATCAATAGTTTTCAGGTCTATTCATGATAAATATAATGAGTAACTTTAATTATCTAACTCTGAGGTTCCCCCTGGGGGTACCTGAACTTAAAAGTGGTAATAGCGGACACAAAAAAACACGTGCGATTAAAAATGTTACAGAATTTTGTTTCTCCAAGTTCTTGTGAAAAGTAAAAGTGAAAATTGTGCAATTCCTAAAGCCTATCCTCAAAATAAGGAAAAAAAGAAATGTAATTTTTAGGTATCCTTGTAAGTTAATGTGAAATTATTACAATACTGGTTTCATTTGTTTTGGCTTTTATCTAATTCTATTGTAATAAAGCGAATAAAATGCAAAATGAAAAATAAGTCCTACAAATATTAATTTGAGTCATTTGACTTTTGGGCTTATCTAAAACCTTAACATTATTGATAAAAAGTTCTTTGCACCGATTAATGGTTGGAGGGGTGTGGAATATGATAGTAAGGCAGTATGCAAAAATAAGACTTAAAAAGGACTTAAAGGGGTACAGGGGTTAGTTTGGGAACCCCTGATCTAACTTTATCATGATCATGTCTTTAAAATCTTAGCATTTATACGGTGGTTTCTTCTGAATAACTTTTTAAAAGAAAGTTTTTAATGCAATGTTGAGGTTTAAAAAAGCAATTGCCACTGAAATGTTACCGAGATACTTTCTTGCTGTGATGCATTACATATTATCTTGTTTATTGTTTAATTTTCCTATTTTGTGTTTTATCCATTTTCTGGTTGTTGGACTTTGTCATCATGTTGTAATTGATGCAGATATTTTCTCAAAGTGTGTGTATATATAAATAATATGAAAGTACGAAGCAAAATAAAAAAAATAGAATTAAAAAACGCTACTAATTTATGTAAAAATAATAATGGATAAAAGGAATTTGCAACTTGATTTATTATTTTTCTTGATGAAGCAGCCGAACAACCGAAACAAGCTCATTTTTCTTTCCATATATTAATTGTAATTCAAAACATATTTCAAATAATCAATTTTGTTGCTGTTAAAATTCATGTTTTTATACAATTTTTTAGAAGTCATGATTGTATACATAGTGTATAAATTAGTTAGGAATTGCATTTAAAACATTTTCGCATATGAATCGTGAATATTCGGGGTTTTTCGTTCAAAACTTATTAAAAGTGCATTTTAAATCTGTTTGCTATACTTTTTAAGTTTCAGAATAATTATATAGTGTTGTAATTTTTTCTGTAAGAACTGAATGAATTCTTTTTGCCCTATTATTCCACTTTCGTTCAAAGTGCTTATTAAATTTTCTCCTATATCTATATCAGAGAGGTCATGTTATTTGGAAAATTAGATTTTACAGTATTGTGAAATTATAAAATTGTAGATTTTGATGCATTTTGTTTTGCATACTTTTCATGATTTATGCTGATTTTTAAAAATTTATTTAGGTTGCATATAAGTCTGAGGAAGGAAAGTGTAAATTTTTCAGTGATGAAGTAAATAGGATGCTTTTAAGGTAACCTTTCTGAATTTCTAAGTGATTGTAAAGCTACAAGGTTTGGAAGTGAAATACAAGTTGAAATATAAATTTTGTGACTTTATCATTAAATTCAGGATAAATGTACTGTAATGAATGTGTCTAAACTAAGTAGCATATTTCATTTTTATGTTTACACTTCTCTTGTTTGTGATGTTTCCTTCTCCTAAAATTGCTTCTTTTGTAATTTCAGTGGTAGAAGGATATTTATCTTTTTTTTTAAATCAATATTTAACATAGTTAATAATGAATTGCTAGTTTAATAAATTAAACCTAGTGTTTTAATAAATATATTATCATAAACATGGAAATAAATGCATGATTAATATATTCAAAAAAAAAAAAAAAGAATGCAGTATTTTAAAGCAGGATTTAGACTTTAAAAAAGTGTTCTGTGTTAAATATTGTTAACTTATTGAATGCAATGGTAAAAATATATATCACTAAGATAATGAACTGTTAACATTTTCCTTTGGATGGTAAGCAATTATTTTATCCAATACAGCTTTGTTTCTCTGAAAGATACCCATTATGAAATGTAATGTGGGGATAAGAAATCCGAAAGCCTGATTTTATAAATTTTTGAATGTTTGATTATTTTTTTATGTGATGATAATGATTTCAAAAATTTACTAACTATGGAATATTTGGATCTTAATTACTTGACAAAAGTCATAAATTTGTGTTCTTTTCCAAAACTTGAAATATTTTTTTCTTATTATGAATTTATGTCTAATTAATAATTAGTTTCAATGTTTAGGAACTATATTCTGTATGCAAAAGTGAATTTAAATTTAAACAGGTTGTATTTTTTGGTTGGGTTTTTGAATTTTAAATTTCATGCAGAAATAATGTTATGTCAAAATCTTATCCTGTTTACAATTAATCTGAACTCAGTAGGTATCTTCTTGTAAAGAGGACATTCAACCTTCAGAAAGAAGTCTGTAAATTTTTCTTCCCTTTCTGCTTTGAACCTTAGCTTTTCAAAGAATTCCTAATGAAGGAGATATCTTTACATGCTGTCTTCAGACAGAATCCGCAAGTGTTGCAATCTGTGTGACTAAATGATAGAAATTTGAATCTAAGAATTCCCCTTGTTGAAACTTCTGTCATAAATATAACAGATCCGTATGTTTGCTATGATCGTTAAAACTCTTCATGGGAACCTCTATTTTCTCGGTTATTGTCTGCTCTTAAAATTTACAACTGCATCTTGTTTGGGTGGCTTTTGGCAAGAGATTCCTGCAAGGTTAGTAGAACACATTAGAATGGGGTTCTTAATCTTTTCAATTGATTGATTTTTGGTGAGGATTTTGCAGGGTATGGCAGATTAAAGCAGCAGAATCGACTCTGTTCTCTTTTAAAAAAAAGCCATAGATGCTGATGATGGCCAGTAGGTCCGAGGAACAATTTTACCGAAGAGTCAGCAATGTGTCTCTTCTGATATCCTCCCTCTTCATATGAGCCTAGCCTTACTGATGCAGCCTAGCTCAAAGTTTGCTTTCGCATCTCATTACTACAAATGTACTTTTTTCCAAGACTGAGTCATCGGGTTTCATATCCTATTTTCTCTGTGGTGTTGTTAATTAAAAGTATCCCATTTCCAATTTACCCCATTATTATATATTAGTAAGTACCAATTAATTATTTGAAATTGAGCATTAATGCAGTTAAAGATTAGCATTACTCAAGCAGTAACATAATTTGTAGAACATCGAATATTTACTTGCAACAGCCTAAAAAGCAACCAGGCCATACCTTAAAACTGGCATGAAATAAATCATAAGCATGGAAAATTGTAAGGAGGCTAATGTTCATTAATGCAATAAAATAATTATAGAAAGATAAATCAAAGCAGACACATTCATTATTACTATCTAATTGCAATTTGTATATCATTGCTTAATTCAGAATAAAGCCACATAATAAGTTTCCTCATCATAAAAGTATAATGCACTTGTACTCAAAAGAAATCAGTATCCATACAATAATTGAGTAATAAGCAATGCATCTCTATATAAAAAAGTTTTAATGTTCATGAGTATTATAATAATATCATTAGATTGTAATCAATGTGACAACCCCCTTCCTCCTGCAGAACGGAGAAAAATCTTGACAACATAGATATTGAATGTTGCTATATCAATTTTTGATTTCATACTCAATTTAACATGTTAGTCGCCATGACTCGTGTCTAAAATTCGAACCATCCACTTAATTAGATGACACCTTCTCTGCTACTTCTTAACTATAGAAGAGGAGGGGTAATCTGTTGGATAGTAAGTATCAATTGTATTTGATTGCCATGTGAATCATTTGATTTACGTGTTAATTTTCCCCCTCTTCATATAACTGGTAAAGAAACAAATGACAACTTTCACATAACTGTTTAAAGGCATTCAAAATCACTTCACTGCACTTCACTCTCTTGCATAAAAAATATATATGTCTACAGAACTTTTTTTTACATTCCAACACTAATTCCATCTACATTATCAAATTGGAATGTTAAAGATATTTACAGGATTTTTTTATTAGCTGCATCAGTCTTTCTGGCTAGGGACCCCAATGTTCTGGGTGGAATGGATTTGAACAGAACACTGATAGTGAATGAAAGGGATTACCTACCACATGACATGGAAAACTAAATTGCGCTAGAACTGTCATTGAATTTTCGCCACTTTCAAAACTGGAATCGGACCAGTAAGCACAGTTTCAACAGCAGGTGATGCTATCAAATCCATGACACTATTGAGATGTCAAGTGTTGAGGCGAGCATCAATGTGTGCTTGGCGCTTATGAAGAAACCTGTCCAGTCCAAAAAAAAATCACCAAAATAGTCATGCTTAACCACAGTAAAAAGGCTAAATCATCATGGAAAAAAAATCCTTTCCCACATATTAACATCTTTCAAAGTCTGTCTTACTCCATGCTGACCATGAGAGGTGTACCTCTCACAATAAACAAAATCCTTGTCCTTTCCGAACCTACGTTTTCCTATCTTTCTTAAATTTCGCCCTTGGGTCTCCCAGCCCATCTTCTTGTCCCCTTCAAAAAGCACTTAACCTCGGGTGTATTCACCACGAATCAATCCCCTGGGGACACATGCTCCCCTATTGTCCAGTTAATGAAGGTCCAAATGGGGTTAGAAAAAAAAAAAAAAACATTAAATCATATGGTTTTGAAAATTGGTACACATGTTCGCGAGGGGCTTATTATGAACAAAGTCCTCGTTTCCTGGGGATGAGCTCAAAACACCGTCTTGGATTTCATCTCCCCATTTCTAGTTTTTCCTGAATATCTTGAAAACTCTTCAGTTTTCAAATTACAATTGATTTAACAAATTAAAGTGAAATTTCCTACAAATACATAATTTTATTTTCCTTCCAGCTTTAATAGCTTTCCAGATAATGGGTCTCGAATGTTGTCTCCATCTTGGATTTCATTCCCCTTTTTAGTTTTTCTTGAATATCTCAAAAACTATTCAAATTGCATGTGATTTAACGAATTAAAGAGCATACAATTCTCTACAAATGAATGCTTTGATTTTTTTCAAGTTTTAATAGTTTTTGAGATAATTGGTCTCAAAGTGGATGAATTTGTAAAAAATCTTAGTTGATGATCCAGTCAACGAAGGGTTTGAAAAAAAAAATGAAATTGTATAGTTTTGAAAATTGGTACTCCTGTTCGTGAGGGGCTTCTGATGAACGTACTAAAAGTCCCCAGTTCTGGGAAGTGAACTCACTCCACTATCTTGGATTTCATTCCCCTTTTTTTTAGTTTTTCCTGAATATCTCAAAAAGTAATCAATTTTCAATTTACAATTGATTTAACAAATTAAAGAGCGTAAAATTCCCTACAAATGCATGCTTTTATTTTTGTTTTAGCTTTAATAGTTTCTGAGATAATGGATTTTAGTGCTTAAATATCTCAAACTATTAAAGCTAGAAAAAAATAAAAGCATGCATTTGTTGGGAATTTTATGATCATTAATTTGTTGTATTACATGTAATTTGAAAATCAAAGGGTTTTGGAGATATTCAAAAAGGGGGAAAAAAAAGGGGAATGAAATCCAAAATAGCGGCGTGAACTCACCTCCCAGAACTGGGGACTTTTAATATGTTCATCAGAAGCCCCTCACGAACAAGTGTAAAAATTTTCAAAACTATATGATTTAATGGGTGTTTTTTTCTTTTTCTTCAAACCCTTCATTGACTGGACAACTAAGATTTTTTACAAATTCATCCACTTTGAGACCAATTATCTCAAAAACTATTAAAGCTTGAAAAAATCAAAGCATTCCTTTGTAGAGAATTGTATGCTCTTTAATTTGTTAAATCGAATGTAATTTGAATATAGAATAGTTTTCGAGATATTCAAGAAATACTAAAAAGGGGGATGAAATCCAAGATGCCTGCAACATTCGAGACTCATCTCGGAAGCTATTAAACCTGGAAGAAAAATAAAATTGTGTATTTGTAGAAAATTTTACACTCTTTATTTTGTTAAATCAATTGTTATTTGAAATATTCAGGAAAAACTGGGGAGATGAAATCCAAGACTGCTCCGTGATCTCATCCCCCAAGACCGGGGTCTTTTAGTATGTTCATCAGAAGCCCTGATGAACATGTCCTCCAATTTTCAAAACTATGATTTAATGTTTTTTTTTTTTTTTCAAACTCTTTGTTGAGTGGACTACTAGTTGACCAACTATTCAACTAAAGTCTACATCGGAAATAAAATAATGTTAGGAGAATATTACCTTTGTTTACCCTTCCATAGAAAGTTCATCAACCCCAACCAATTTCTCAAGAAACACATCCAGTGAAAAGTGTGTACCATTTAGAGAGAGGCACAAAGCCGAGCTGGTAAAGAAATATTTTAATCAAGAAGATACTTTATAAAATTGTATCAAGAAAAGGTCCTAAAATGAAATGTAAATTAAAATCCAAATCAGGACTAAGTACTCATTGCTTAAAATTTTAAACATCAAAAGATCAAGAAAAAAAAAATTAAAACAGCCAACAATGAATAAGTTTTAATTTACTTAATAAGTAAAAGATTTAGTAAAGTGGACTTCAGTACAAAAAAAATTCCATTTTTAATGAAAGCTGACAGTATACCCATTCAATAAATCACAATTAGAATTTCAAATAGAAAAAAAGCCACATCAAATTATTTATGACACCAGATTAATACTGCATAACAATAACACTTAACATACATGATGTCTCTGACATGCGCATGGAATTACTGAATTTTTGCTATTTTAAGACCGTATTTAGGTCTACGTAACAAATATTTTTAAATACAAAAATCATCTGGACATGCTTAAATGTCTCAATTATCCTTTGCCATCTTAAATAGATTGAAATTATAATAAATATCCCAAATAGGTGATGGCATCTTATTAGGAGGTTAAATAAAATTGTATGCCAAGGGGTTAATTGCATAATATTTCATGGCAAAGACTATCATTCTGAACTCCTTTTAATATAAGATCATAATTTAAAAATTAAATTAAACATAATTATTTTTTAAACATTTAACTTCTGTACAATATATAATTTCGGAAGTGTTATCAACTCAATAGTAATATGATGTACCAAATGAATAAGTAAGCTTTTAAGTTAATTATGTTATATATGAGAATTATCTTAATGATTAATTTTGTTCTGCTGGGTTATTGTAATAATTAGTTCATTACATGTTTTTGTAATTTATACAGCTTGCCCCAATTGGTCATTTACAAATTTTAAGGGTAGGTCAAGAATATAGAAACACATCATTTTTTGAATAGAACATGGAGTAGGAAACACAAAGGGCGGCCACAACAGGAGACTCTTTGTCAGTAGATTAAGTAAAAGAAAAAGATACACAAGATGAAATATACAACACAGGTTTAATGGAATACAAATTCACAATGGCAAATAGAATGTAGTATCAATAGCAAATCTTTGGAGTAATGAGAGTAAGTGTTCAAAGGACCTGTTGTTCAAATCTATATATTCTTAGCATGTTGTTATTCATGCAGTTGTGCTATCGAGAATTTGCATTCCACTAAACCTGTGCTGTATATTTTATCCATTGCATTCTTTTCTTTTACCAAATTCATTGGCAAATAGCTTCTTGTTGCATTTGCGACCTTATGCTCTGTTGTAGAAGTGACTTGTTTCTGTATGTCTGATCTGTACTTAAAGTTTGTAAACATCCTTTTGAGACACCCTGAATACCTCCTTCATATTAATTATATGCTATGCTAGAAAGAGATACTTTTTTATTCAGAAAGTTTAACTTTATTCTACACAACTTAAAGAAAATATTTTTGGTTTTTCTCCTTGCGAGTTTTCCCAGTTACCTCAAAATTGAAATTCATTAATCAAATTGCTTTAGAATAAGTTCTCGACTAGCTTGATGTTTTCACGGATTCTGCATTGTGTTAAATCTGTTATTGCATTGAAAAATGCCTGCATTAACTTGGAAAGTGTTTTTTAATTTATAAGCTCAACAAAGAACTTTCAAGTTTTGAAAAGAAAGTAGATGTGATGTTTTGAAAACCAATGCTTTGATTTTTTTTATAATTCATCTTGTAAATATAGAAAAATTGTATTTAGTGTTGAATGTAAGTTTCTCATTTTCTATTTTGATTCATAGTGTTGAATTAAAAGCCCAGGAACTGACTAGTGCTCAAAGGTCAACTATTTATGCTCATCTAGCTTCACATCTTCCTTGTACTAAAGAAACTTTGCAAAAAAGGGCGAAAAAACTTCGTTTAGATCAAGAAGATGGAAAGTTGAGAGAACCTATGCAACGTCTTAAAGATGGTATGCATATATGAATTATGTGACAGTATTTAAGTTGATTATAATAAGTTTATTATTAAAGCGTAATTAAATAATAGAAATTAAGTTTTTAGAACATTAAGAATGGAAAGATTAAGTTTATAATAATCATAGTAATATATAATTTTTAATGAGATATTCAGATACTCTGTGTGGTTGAAATTCTAGGATTGTTACGATTTAATTAGTATGTTTAATGAAAGTTATTTTGAATGGACCAAAAATTTATTATGCATATAATATAAACCCAATGTGGTGAAATGAAGGTTTTTTGCTGCAATTTTGTTAAATGAGTGCATTTTGGTAGAGAAACGTTTCTGTGTAGTTAGATAGTAAAAAAAAAAAATGGCAGAACACTTATATAAGGGGATTTTAACACATTGTGTTTATTTTTAGGAAATTTATTGCTCTTATATAAATTTTTGCTGATCCTTATATGTTTTCAAATATTTTCACACCATGAAGCATTTTTCTTTCATCAAATGAATACCGTACATTGTTTATTTGTGAAATTTGGGAGTATTGAAAAGTAGTTTGTTGACTAGATATCAGTTTTGCTATAAAAATTGGTGTGACTTGTAATGAAATTGTAGATGGTGCCCTTCATAGAAATATGTAATTTTTATTGACAGTGATTTCTTTTGTTTTTTATGCTTAATTCTCATGTTGTTACCATAATTACATGTTACAATGACTGATGTTTTAATTTTCAAATTCAGAAACGCCAGGCATTTTTTCATATTTTGCTGTTTGACTATTAATATAAGAATGGAATTTCCGATTTAAATTTTTCCCATGTTATGTATATACACAATTGCCAGTTTCATGCTCTCATTTTATGATTCCTTTTAAAAATGTATCCTTTTTATTAAGTTCTTGATTACTTCATTGCATCTTTCATTATGAAGTGAATGTATAATTTTTTTTTTTTTATTTGCTAACTTAGCCGCATTTGATGACCAGCTGTTTAACCCATATTAGAGCTTATACCTTAAATGATTCAGTTATATAAAAAATGCAACATATGTAGGATGTTTGAAATAGTTACTGTTTATTTAATGTTAATAATTTGTAAATAAAGCTATTTATCAGACAAAGTTATTTCCGCTTTGAATTTTAACGTAATTAACTCATTTTTGAAAAAAAAAATTATGATCCCTCAAACAAATGACTATTATGAATTAAGTGAAATGTCATGAAAAAATGAATTTTTCGTTTATTTTTTTAGATAAAACAATTAGTTCCAAAATCAAAAATGAAATAGAGATGCATCCAATATGAAATAGTTAAAAAAAGATAATCTTTAGTTGCAGAAATTCAAAGTTCTAAGTTTCCAGATCATAAATGAAATTTAAAGTTCAGAGAACAGTAAATGAATCCAGTTTTCAGCTGCTTATGCTCAAATAATTAATTCGAAATTGTTGTTACAATTTGAAATGCCCTTTAATTTTAATAAAATGGTATAAGGAAAAAAAAAAAGAATGTTTTGAAATAAAGTAATAAACTCTATAATTCACACCAATATTTGAGTCTTTAAAACATCATCAACCGCATACAATCAGAAAACATTGTAAATTTATGTATGAAAATATTTTATTACAGCGAAAAGCTATTTAATTTCTTTTTTAATTTGATGTTTCATTATCTGTTTCGCTCTGATTGTGGTATTCTAATCGAGTTTGTTGAAGGTTTGGTAAAGCATGTGTAATTTGAAATAGGAATAAAAGTTTGATAAAATTCCGCAAAAAAGTCGCATAGCATTAAGTTTAATATCAGAAGAAAGGTCACTTTTCACATTTCAAAATGGATTAGAAGTGGTTTATGCATAAAATGAATTTAAAATGTTTGAAAATTGTAAAAAATCAGCATTTTTCTTAACATAATCAATTAAAAAATAGCTTAAAATTTAGAGGGGAAAAAATTTTATGGTAGTAAACTGTGAATCTTTTTGCTAAAGCCAACCGCGGTACACCCTGCCTCCTACCCCGGGTACAGGTGAATCACATCCATGTCATCTGGAAGGGGGAACCTATCTCTCCTCCTAGAGGAAACAATGTTCTGTGACCTTGTCCGCGAGGGGTGTTGTCCATTCAGTGACCTTCACTGATTTCAGAGCAATAGATGATGCTTTCAAAAATATTTTAAAAATCACTGAAATAATATACAGAGTTGAAACTAACAACATTAGAAAGGTGAAAATTCGCACTTTAAAATGGTATAAAAATAATTTTCAAGTGTTAATTACTTTGGAAGTTATTCACGAAAAAATGGCCGAAAATGGACAAAATTTACTTAATTTTTACATAATTAAAATTTGAATAAAAAATTGAAAAAAAAAAAAAAAAAAGGCGCTGAGGTGCACATTCTCACCCTCCAAAGTATAGCTGTACCAAATTTGGTAGCTCTAGGTTCAACGGACAGGCACACAAATTTTCATCTTTATTAGTATTAGAGATGATTATAAAACTGATTTTTATGGCTATTTTGTTAAACTAAATATTTTGTTTTGGCATTTCAGTCTGAATCAGTATGAAGTGTTGAAATTCAAACAAACATGAACTGGAACAAATGACAAATTCTAGTAAAAAATAATTGTCGATGTAAATAAAATTTCATTAATAAATGTGTTTGGGAATGGGAGATTTTAAATTTCTCTTATTTCGGAGGTAATGTGTATTAATGTTTACTTAATAAGATTAACTAAACTGTTATATTTGTTTTCTTAAATAACTTAAAGCAATTTAGTTGTTTTGATCAAAATTGTCCAGAAATATATTTAATATTTTTTACAATTTGTTAGGTATTGCTGCTGTGATGCCAGAGATGTTGGAGAAATATGCAGCTTTAGAGCAAGCTTGTAACGCAAGGTAAATTTGATTTGGTTCATACTTGGGTTTTCAAATTTTAATATTTTATTGAAAGCGTTCAGTTATTTCTATATTGTTATGTATGCAATGTGTGTGTAAGTAAAACTGTGCTTTAGGTGTGTATGATTCTCTTATAATTTATATAAACAAAATATTAATTAAATCTCAAATTTTTTCACAATTGCATGTATTTGAACGTTATGATAAATAATTTTATCAGTTCAGCTTAGATATGTTTTTATTGTAGCCATTTTCTTGTTTATGTAGTATTTTTCGTCCATTTTGCTCGGTTTATTTATATGAGTTGGGTGTCTGAATCCCAGGGTACTCTGGACTCTATTCTGCCTTCAGTCTTATCGTCCCCTCCATCTTTTGCTATTTCTTTTGTCTCTTATTTCCCTCAATGACAAGTGAGGGAGCCCTCCATGAGAAGCCATTGCTGCTTTGATTGCTTCTCCTGGACAGTTAATAACCCTATGTGGCTGTGTGTGGCAACTCGTTAGACAGGCTGTGCATTGTTGGTTCCCAGTGTATCAGGTTTGCTCATAGCTAGCCACCTAAGTAGTTAATCTGCTGGGGATGAAGCAAAAATGATCAACTTCTGAAGCTTGGCATTAAGGGTGGTCTTAATGTTCCTGGATATGCATTTTCATAAATATATCATGAATGTTCGGGAAAATATAAAGGTTTCTTCAAAATATCCCAAATTTTTATCATGTTTTTTGCTTATAATATGCAGAGTTTTAAGCCTAATTTTTTGAAACTTATAGAATATTCGACAATATGCAAGAGAAACATAATTAAAATTTGTAGTAAATTCTTTTTAACTGCACATGTGCTAAACACAGCGTTAATTTTCTTTCATAACTTCAAAGTCGGGTATCTAAGGCAGCTTGTATGAAAATTCCAGTTGAATATCATTAAGATTTGAAAGTTCACATTGCAACCAGCAGAATTTTTGTTGTTCTCTAAAGACTATATCAGACGGGCAGCATTTTGTGTGCTCTTTTTTTTTCTACCATAGGCCAATTCCACTTGCCAAAAAAGTTTGTAGCACGCGACTGTTCAGATAGGATGCAGTAATTGTGGACTGTATTCAGTCGGCTTAAAAATGTACACGACAGTGATGGAAAACTATCAGCAGCGAAAATTCAAACCAATCGGGTTTGACTTTGACGGTGACGTAGTTCACAATAAATGCCACAATCGGCTTCAAAAGTTTAAAAAACATAAGAAATTCACTCGCCCAACATTTTAATGTCTGAACACAAGATGCAAGGATCCCCAGGATTAGCAGATGAATTTATGCAAAGGATATTTAATGTAATAATGGAATTTGAAAATATAGAAGAAGATACTTTTTTAAAATGAACTATGAATTATTCTCTTTTGTGTGATGAAATATAATCAGGGTGGGGTTTTCTTATGGGTATAATTTTTGATATGCTTTAATTAGACATTGCATTTAAAATCATCATTACTTTCTGGCTAATATTATTTTTAAAATTTTGAAATTGCCTTGAAGATATCAACCCTTGTACTAATATGTAACAAAATAAGATTTAGTTCCATTTTCCGGAATAGAGTACAGGAAATTATATATTGAAAGAATTTTAAAATGTATGTAACGGGAAGAGAAACAAACTGCAATGGAGTAGTATGAATTACAATGCCCTTTTACTTCATAGTTGCTCAAGAAATGAATTTTTTATTGGACATGCCATTTTTTTTTGTTTTGTTATATTAGCAGTATCACTAACATTCCCAAGCCATTCCATTAACTAGCATTCTTTTTTTGTTGTTGTATTAACTGATATACCTGGTATTGCTCAGGATGAAAATACTTTAATGTCTTAGTATTTTTTAAAGAAAAAATTGCTTCTAAAAAAATATAATGCTCAAAATCCTTTCATTGCATGAAAAGTTCTTATTTCAAAATATAAGTTGGGATATCAATTGAAACAAACAATTTTATAAACCTTTGCACAGAAAACTATTTGCATAAATTAAAAGTTGATTCATTACAAAATTATAATTAAATATTAGGAGTAGCAACTCGGAGGCAAAGTGGTTTATAATATCTAATATTTTCGTCCTATAGAAATATTAATTGATAACCTATCCTATCTTTGTTCAAAAATTGCAAGAGCAATTGATAGTGTGCACTGAAGCAAAGCATTATTTGAAAAATATAAAAAATAAACTATTTAATAAATTATCATGCAACATATGCTTCATAGTATTTCTGATTTAAAATTGAGTAGGTTGGATTAAACTTGGAAACTTACACTTTTTGAAAACAATTTGTGTTTTACTTTTATTTACATAGGTACTGCAGCCCTCTTGTTTGCTTCTCAACAGCCATTTCCTGCCCATACTTTTTTTTTTTTTTTTTTTTTTTTTTTTTTTTTTTGTCTTTCCTTTAAAACTGTTTCCAGGAGAGTGTACACTAATGCTGTTTCTGTGAAATCCATATCTCTGAGCTTAAGTCTGGATTTAAGAAGTATAGAATAGCTGTGAAGTCCAAACAAGAGGAGAAACAACCACGATTGCAAGAGCAGAAACTAACAGCAATGTATAAACAACCACCGAAAAGCCACAGAATGTTAGCTTCGAAAAAAAGGGCGATAAAATAATCAAAAGTGTAGCTGGCATTCATGGTTACCAGATTTTGAATGCATCTTCCACTATGTTCGAAATCCTGTCTTGCTTGTTGTCTCGATGCATCCCATGCTACAAACTTTTTTGGCATGTGGAATGCCCTATGGTAGACAAAAAACGCACGTGAAATGCTGCCTGTCTGATATAGTCTTAAGAGAAACAAAATGAGAGATAAGGAGTTTTCCACAAATCCCAATATTTTTTAAACTTGAATCTTCGAACATCAATATTGAATTTTATGACGTTTGAATATTCCGAGTACACATCTGAACTTATAAATTAAATGCATAATTAAAATTGCAATTCCATGTTTAATACTCATAATAATAATAAATAAATAATAAAGTGTGATAATAATTAAAAAACATCAGTTTGTGGGAAAAATCCTCATAATTTTGTTTCACTTGGAGAGGAGCAGAAATTCTGCTAACTGCAATGCCAATATCTTTCAAAATCCTAATGGTTATTGAAATGGAATTTTTATGTATTGTTACGATTCAGACGGGTTCATGGCACAAACGAATTTATTTACAGTTATTTACAAATATTTACAGTTGATAAATCCCAAAACAATTCAGTCTTCAATAGATTACAACAGCTCATGGGGGAAAAACTCCAAATGCTATGCCGCAAATTGGTTTAGATTCTCTGCCAAAACACCAATGATCACATGTTCACATTCGCTCAATGAAAGCACAACAGCAAATGAACTATCGCCGATTTTAGCTAAGCTTTTATATACACTTGGGAGACTACCGAATTTTCTAGAAAAGAGTCAAAATTTCGTGATGACAATTGGCTCAATTTATTGCAAATTTGTCACCAGAAACCTTGCCAAGAACCCAAAATACATTGAATTTACTGAGTTTGTAACAATAAGTTGCCTTATATATCTGGCTTTGAAGTTGGGAAAGAAAAATCTCACTATGTCTCTTGCAGATGCACAGTAAATATTATTTACTGCAAATACTTGGTATTTCCTCTAGTATTCATAGAATTAACTTCAAATTTCAATGGAATAATTTTCTAACATGTTGTCAAATATTCCCGAGTTTTCTATAATTTGGTGGAAAATCTGCATGTGTTATAAGCAAAATATATGCAGGAAAATTTGGATTTTTTTAAGAAAATATTTATATCTGTCGGAATATACTTGCTGTTTTTTCAAAAATGCAATTAATCAATGTGCATGTTAAAATTTGTAAATCATTATGAGCTTTCTGTGAAATGGGGCGAGCCCAGATTTTTTTCATCAATTTCTGGTCGGTCCCCTAAATGACTGAATTTTCACTATAAAATGAGAGTCCATTCTTTACATGGTCATAGTTCAAGGGCAGTTGGTCTAACCTTTCCTGAGAAAGTCTAAAAAATGTGAAAATACGTAATTGTCTGGATACTTTTGATGATATGGTTTTCTCTTATTGTTTGGTAATGCTGAAAGTTAGTAAGTTGTATTAATAAGGTGAAAATAAGCAAAGGGAAACTGTTTAAATTAGTAAGGTGAAAGCCAAAACAGTGAAATCTTCCAGCAATAAACAACCATTTCGATTAGCTGGTGCACTGTTGAGTCACCTACTCAAGCCTGTACCTCATCACCCCCTTGTGAGACTTCTAGTGCTTTTCTTAAATCTTGTTAGAATTTGCTCTTTAAGTGTGTCGGACCATGTGCCACTTTAATAAGTGTCACTTATTCTCATAGTAAGAAAACTATTTTCGCTTAATGTTTGGTGTTCTTCCGAAGTTAAAATGTCCTCAAGATTGAGCATATCCTGCACATAAATATGACTTCACTTAGCATACAAGAGATATTCAAGATAAACAAAAAGGGGGTGAAATCCCAGATAGTGGTGCAATCTTGCAACCCTACCACTGTGGACTTTCGATACATTCAGCAGGAGCCCCTCATGAACGTGTATACCAATTTTCAAAACTATTTTATTTATTTTGCCCACATTTTGGGCCTTTGTTGACTGGACTATTTTGCTTTAGATGAACATTTGTAACTATACTTTTTCTTGTAGGGAAGAAGAAAAGAAAAATGGGGCCATCACTGGAACTGATGGTGAAGAAAGTGGCGAAGAAGAAGGTGAGAAAAAAGTGTCTCGTGTACCAAAGAAGCGCTTTGAATGGAATGATACAATAAGGTAAATAAATCTTTTTATTTGTCATATTATAATTACTAAAGTTGCTATTTAGATATCAAGAGTTGCCTCTTTTTAGAGTTTCATCATTTTTATGGATATTTTCTAATAAATGCCATAAATCTTTGCATTTTCTAAAAAAAACTTTTATTGCTTTTTAAAGCAGACAAATTTATCTTCATTTTGGGGAAATGATCACTTGTCAGAAGTCTTTATTTTAAAGATGTCTTTTTTTTCCCCCTTCTCTTTCTGTTAGACTGTGAATGAATAATGGCATGATTCCTTATTTTGTATGTTCTGAAAACAAATAATCAGGACCCATTTTCTTCATTTCTTGCTGCTCTGTAGATTGTCAGATTTAATCTTGATGTCATTATCTTCATTTCTTATCATTTTGGGAGTATAGGGTTTTAAGATTTCTTTCAGTTCATTTATTTAGTATTATTTTTGTAATTTGAGAAAAAAAAACCTTTAAAAACATATGTTGATATAAATCATTGATAGAATTGTTGTTTTCATAAACTCTGAGATATTTGGGAGTAAGTTGTTCTCTTATGTTTTATTCTCCTTTGTTCCATCTTGAGCACTTAAAGATGGAACAGAGTAGAGGATTTAGAGATGCATTCTTTTTTTTTTTTACCTTAGGGAAAGGAAGGCATGAGGGATGGTTATTAAATCAGAGAGAGGATTTTAAACAAAAGTTTTCTCTCAGCTTGTCATAAAAGATTGCTCATTGAATCTGTTAAGTTCTCTTAAACAGCTTTTTTTATGCAAATGATTTTCAGACACTGGATTGTTAACGATTTAATTGTTAGCATGAAAAAAAGTTTTAGATTTTTAAATTTAAATGTTGTTTTAGAGTTGGAATTATTCTAAAGATTAAATTGATAGAAATAAACCTTTTGTTATTTAATGGCACTTCTTTTTTTCTTCTCTCTCTTTCTCATGTTATGTTTTCTTAATTCTTTCATGTTTTTTAAAAGTTAAATGTGACCAGGGAACAAAAAAAATTACTAAGCTCCAGGCATCATTTATCCTTGTTATGCCACTGCCAATCCTTCATTAACATCCATATAGCCTGTCTGCTTTGTATGTGTTTAACATTGCTGCCCTTCAGGGGAAAGGGGCAAGAGTTTAATAAAAAGCGATTTTCTTTCAAGGAACCCCCCCCCCCCTTTATTCTAGTTTTTTATATTTATTATTTTTGAGATGTACAAAATGTGCATTTTCTTTTTGTACAAAACTCACAATGAAATGCTTTTTTTTTCTTTTCCATCCATGTATGTGTAGCTTTCTGATAGTTTACTATCAGAAAGCCACACATGGATGAAAGAAATTATCCACAAGGTTGTGGATAACAAATAAACCATCAAAACCTTTCCTCTTCTGCAGCCTCTATCCAAAACTTCAATACCCTTTAAATGTTTTGAATGTTGCAGTTCTGCACCCAAAAGGGTATATATTCAATGAAATAGGGACGTGTAATGTAACTCGGACTTTATCTATCAGACTTTATCTTGCTTTATCTATAACTACAATGATTTTTCACCTCCATATATAGCCAAATATTACCTTTAAAATATTTGACATCTAGAAAGTAAGTTATGTTAGCTAATTAATAGAATAAAAAATTCAATGGAACAAAATGCTTTATTATTAACTATGGTACATGCCTTGGACTATATTTAAACCTTATTGCCATCCATGTTGACATGATATTTTATATTTGGGATTCTCATATAGAAGAATAATGCCACCCATGATGATAACCAGATGTTAACAACCTGTTTCAGCCAGAAAGGCGAGCCTTAAATTTGCAAAAATATTTGAAAATCGGAGGGGGAGAGATCTGTAAGGGGTGTGAAGGAATATTTCCAAACCTAAGCCTGTAATGAATATTTGTGTTGCAGCAACCATATCGATTTTTTAAAAACATTTTTGCAATCCTGTATGATACATCTGCATTACTGTCTTCCCCAGCAATTATATCTTGCAGATGGTTTGAACTAATTGGCGCACATACACACATTGTGATTTTGGCGCGTCTCCATTATAAAATGCTAATGGAACTCACTTTCTGGATACCCAGTTTAGTAATTTGTGCAGGTTTTGGTGGTCTGAGTTTGTCCCTCAAGTATCAGTAGTTAATGAATATTTTCATTTCTCCCTATGAATTGTGGTAGATTATGAAACATAAATTGTTGGAAATAATTCTCTCCTTTTTAAAAGAAAGTTTAAAAAATGAAATTAACTTGGAGAAACTGCCTAAATTTCCCAGTCACAATGGCATAACAATAGGGGGGGGGGATGGTCTAAGGGGTATAGATACCCATTGCAAAGGTGCATTTGTCCCTTTTTAAAGCCAAATGTGATGAGGATGTGAGAAAACCATATTATGCACTTGGTGTCATTTGTATTTGTTAAGCCACCAAAGAGACTGGGGCAGGAAAAATCATATTTTACCCTGGACACCACTTATCTTCACTATGGCACAGCCTTTGTGATGTAATTATTTTGGAGTACAGTCTTTAAATCATACGTTATAAGGAGTACAGTCATTAAATCATTGTATACGTGTTCTTAATTCATAATTGAGTGGATTTCTATTTCATTTTATATTTGCCTGGAGGGATCACTTAAAAGACGTTGAGAAAGAGAGTTAGGTCTTCAAATATTTTGTCAGTAATTTAACCCTTTTAAGGCTGTGAGAACTATGCTTATCACAATTTTCATCAATTTTTAAATGTCCATTGTAAGCTGTTTTACTACCTCTTGATTAGATCCATCAGAATGATAGATGATCGGAAACTACGAAAAATATTAATTTTTTTTGTTGCACAATGTGGTTTTTAACAATCAAATTAATTTTCGATTGATTATTATTTAAGATATTCATATTTATTTTCACCTAATGCTGAAAAGATAGTTGGCAGGAGTTCTTGCCAAAATTTTTCATTGAAACAAAAACCTAGATCATTCCTTATCTCAAACCAGTGTCTTGATTCGCTAATTAATTATTAATCAAATTAATTAACAAATCAAATTAATTTTTACTAATAAGCTAAAAGAATTTTTTTAAAAATCGATATAAATCCCAAAAATATTTTAATATACTATTACTAGAAAAAAAAATGTCCCCCTTTGAGGCATGGAATTTTAGAAAATGAAAAGACTCGTGCTGCACAGAATTGTTTTTTTTTTAAAATTGAGCAAAGTTAGTTTATTTTTATTAAGAAAGGGATAACATAATATAAAAACTTAAAAAATAATAATTCAATTAAGTTTTTTGTTATAGGGTGTGACTTGAATAATCCTACTGTGCCACATGGGTTCAGGTGGTTCAAAAAATATCCCACCATGCATATTTATGCGTCAGAAAGGTGGGGCACTTGTAATACTGACGTGCCTTAAAGAATTAAAGATAGACATAGTTTTTTTCTTCTGAAAATATCATTTGAGAATTTATATAAACTTGAGCAGTATAGTTGATTTATAAAAACAGTTCATGCTTTAAATTATTTTTTATTTAAAATGAATGAAAATTGTGTTTCATTATCTGTAATGGTCCAAATTTGCTGAACACTTTTTTCATGGCTTATAATGCTTTTTTCTCGCCCGGCCCCCCCGGGGGGGATGTGGGGGTGAGGGGGTGCGTATTAAATTAAAGTGCTATGAAGTGTCCAAAACGAGAATCCAGTCAGCTGAAGAATATTTGAAGCATTTCTTAGAAGCTGAAGTTAAAAATCTTTGGCCTCCTGGGTGGATGCAGTCAAGGTAAATTTTTCGTGTTTTTTTTTTTTTTTTTGTGCTATCAAGTAATTATTTGGTGTAATTTTTTCTCACAGTTGCTGATTTTCAATTTTGATTTATATTTTTATAGGATTCTTTTCCGAGAGAGTCGAGCTGCTCACTTCTATATTACGTAAGTAGCATTTAACTTCCATGTAATGTAAGTAACATTTAATTGATGTTTTATTCTTTTCTTATAATTTTGCATTCTTGATTTATTGCTGAACTACTGTTTATTTCTTGTAGGAATCGTCCAAAGAAACAAATGCTTGTTAACAAGAAAACTACAAACCCTTTGAATGTTATGATGAATATGAAACCTGCAGTGTCTCTTTTAAACAACACAATGGTATCTCAGGAATCTGAATTTGATCAAATATTCCCTGATAAAAGTGTGCCTTTCATTCCACCAGTGGAAAATGTTCTTGAGAAAGCTGAAAATATGGATCTCCTTACCACAAATCATGGAATGTCTGCAGAAGAAAGAGCAGCTGAGTTTGCTAAACTCTTCACACTTCCAATAAAATCCTCCGCAATGGATGAATCAACATCTACCAAAAATTCAGAAACTCTTGTTTCTCCTGCAGCCTTGAGTAAATTGAACTCTGATCTTCCTCCTCCTAAAACTTCATCTCCACTTGTTAATGTAATATCAGATAGTGGAATGCAACCCAAAACTGTTATATCTAAAAGTGATAAGCAGTCTAAATCAAATCAACAAAATAAGCAATCCCATTACAATTCCAAAGTATCTGATTTTAACACATTTGCTGAAGGATCTCTAGCATCAGACATGCTTGCACGCATTATTTGTGCAAGTTTAGCAGATTATCCTTATGCCGGTTCACATAATGTTGAAAATACAACTTCAAAGGTGGCAAGTGTTATTTCTCCCAACCCAGCTTTGATTAAAGAACCTCGCAGTGTAAATTCTAAATTTCCTAATGACATTCTTGCTAGTCCCAAAAAAGCAGATAGTGGGAAGCAATTCAGTACGGATACTCGGAAACCTAGTCAGGAAATTGGACTTCCTTCATTTTCCAAGCCTGGAATAAGTATTGATTCCTTTTTGAATTCCAAGAATCAAGCTATTTCACGGGTTAATGATATAGTTGTGAAAAGTAAAGGTCTTCCTAGTGAAAGTTCGAATGCTGTTAATTTGAAATTAAAAGACTCTATTGTTCCTCATTCACGGCAGTTTGCTGAGGCATTTGAAAGGACTGCTGACACTCCTCCAGTGAGTAAAAAGCATAGTATTAAAGGGCTTAACATTCATGCACAAGTCTCGCCTGTTTCTAGTGTAAGTGCTTCCTCTCGTCTGTTAAATGAGCATATAAGTGATTATCCATCGAGTACGTCTCCACGATCCACTTTGGAAAGTGCTCAAAAGATTGCATTTGACTTAGCTAAGTACAATACTGCTGTCTCATCTCAGGGTTCTGCAAGTGCACCATATAAAAAACGGACTAAATATAGCCAAAGTAGCAAAGTCAATGATCAGTGGAATCATCATTTTTTAGAAGCAAGTCTTGGTACATCCCTCCTAGAAGGCATGAAGGGTTTTCCCTTCCCTGTTGGTTCAATGCCTACCCCACCACCAGCACATTCTTCATCTCCTCATCGTACACCTGCTCATTCACAGCATAATTCACCACGAGCTACATCTCACATCTCCCCAGGATTAAGAAGTCTTCATGAATCTAAATCGGACTCTCCTAATCATAACTCACAAAGTCATTCCACAATTATATCAACATCTGATGTTCAGCGAAGGCAATCCTTGGTAAGATATATACTGTCTTTAGTGATTATTTGAAACAATTTTATTGAGACTTCCATGCACTTTTGATTCTTACAGCTAATGATTATGGCTTATGTTATATTCTAAATGAGTTAACATTATCATTTACAAATTTCCATTTTAGTACAATGTTTTATATATTAATGAAACATGTATATTTTATCATATCAACTAGCCACTTTTGACAACCAGCTCCATTGCCGAACTTACTAATAAGTTCAGTTATATTAATAAAATTTGAAAGTTTTTTAAATTATTTGTTTTTGAATTTATATTAATAATCTGGAATTGATGCTGTCTAATGATATTATTTCCGTTTGAAGTTCTGAATGTAAAGAGAAAACTGAAAATTCTTACAAATAACCACTATAAATTGAGTAAAATGTTTAAAGTTGTGAATTTTTAGATGAAACAATGGTAAAGATTGATCATCTTCAGTTATATCATCAAAGTTTTTCAGTAGGTAAATTAAATCTGTTGACAGAATTGTAAATAAAATGCAAATTTCCATTGCCACTTCTCAAACACTGATTTGAAGTTCTATTTACATAATTGAAACAATTTGAAATGTAATAATCCAATAACCTGAGCCAATGTTAGAGAGTATTTAATAGATAATTATGTGCAACCAGAAAACACTTCTGGACATTACATTGTGTTACATGGCATTAAATTTAATAACAATCGAAAAATTACTTTCCTCATTTTAAAGTTTGTAAAAAGTGTTTTACTTTCAAAATGCATATAAAATGCTTGAAAGTATTTGAAAATTTTAAAGTTTACTTTTTATTTAACATAATTCATTAAAAATTTATTAATTTTCGGGGGGCGGGGGGCTTTTCCAGTAATAATCCATGAAATTTTCGGTTCCCAAACCTACCGACTATCATTCTGCCGACTGTTTATTTTTCGCCTTTTCCTTCCGCCAGGAGTATTGTAACATAGTTCCCTTGAATGACCTTGACTGTAGAAAAGGATAATTAAAAAATTTGTCAAAGTGAGACTAAATATCATACAATACTTAAACTAACATCATAGGAAAGTTAATTATCGTTTTAAAATGGTGTAAATATCATTTTTGAGCAATAATTCTGTCAAATGTTATTGGTGAAAAAAGTGGCCAAACTTTGGCTTAATTGTTGAATAATTAAAATATGAAAATTTGGGGGGGAGAAGGAAGATGCCACCGATGTGCACATTTTCAGCATTCAAAGTACATACACAGGGTGCGTAGCGTCATGGAAAGTGCTTAAATTTGAAAACTATTTTTAGGCACCTTAAAAGTGCTTAATTTTGGGAAAAAGGTCCTTAAAAGTGCTTTAATTTTCTAAAGAAGTGCAAATAAAACATTTTTTTTTTTGTCTCCTCAGACGTTGAATACGATAAATCGAAAGCATAGTCATAAAGCTTTGTTTACCGTATGTATCAAGAAAGAAAGCAGTTGAAAGGGAAGAATTCTGGGAAGGAATCCAGGGTGAGATAGATCCAGGGGTGCCAACACATGTTAAGATAATGCTTCTAGTCCAATCAACAAAGGCATATAATGGGGGTGAAAAAAACGTTAAATCATATAGTTTTGAAAATTGGTGCATATGTTCGTGAGGGACTCCTGATGAACATACTAAAAGTCCCCGATCCTGGAGGGGGCAAGCTCATGCCGCCATCTTGGATTTCATCCCCCCTTTTTTTAGTTTTTCTTGAATATCTCGAAAACTATTCAGTTTTCAAATTACAATTGATTTAACAAATTGAAGAGCGTAAAATTCCCTACGAATACATGCATTTATAATTCTTCTAGCTTTAATAGTTTTTGAGATAGTGGGTCTCAAAGCTTACAGCCATCTTGGATTTCATTCCCCTTTTTTAGTCTTTTTTGAATGTCTCGGGAAAACAATTCAATTCTCAATTACATGTAATGCGACAAATTAATGATCGTAAAATTAGTTTCCGAGATATTTAAGAGAAACTAAAGGGGAGATGAAATCCAAGATGGTAGCAAACTTTGAAGCCCATTATCTATGAAACTATTAAAGCTAGAACAAAAATAGAAGCATGCTTTTGTAGGGAATTTTACTTTCTTTGATTTGTTGTAACACGTGTGATCTGAAAGTTAACCCTTTGCATTCCAGCCTTATTCAATTTGTATGTTAAATGCCGCATTATCGGTGACAACGGAGTGCAAAGGGTTAAGTAGTTTTCGATATATCCAAGAAAAACTAAAAAAAGGCAGATAAAATCCAAGATGGTGGTGCGAGATCCCCCTCCCTCTTGGTATGTTCATCAGGAGCCCCCTCACGGACATGTGTACTAATTTTCAAAACTATATGATTTAATGGGTTTTTTTTAAACCCTTTGTTGACTGTACTATTAATGGCCTCTTTTCCACTCCCTCTTTCTTCAACAATGGGCACCGCCATATATTGAAATACTGGAATGGTTATCCCTATGGGGCAAATTAACTTGTAATTCGCTAATTTTAAGAAATGTTGAAAAAAGGTCATAGATTTTTGTTGTTAATCTTATAAAAGTTTACTTAGTTTTTGGTACTGACAATTTGCATTATCATTTTTATATTTTGTCAAACCAAAAAGACATCCTTTATTTAACGATAGAAGACGTTGTACAAATATAGAAATAAATATTAAAAAAATACATGTTTAAAATTAAAAAATATATATATTTAAAATTTTTTAATAAAAACTATGTATTATTATAAAACAGTAAACATCCTATACTTAGAAAATGCTAGATATACGTATGCATGCATGTCCAAAGGTGCTTAATATTTTTGGCTAAGGTGCTTAAAAAGCGCTTAAAAGTACTTAATTTTTGCAGCAGTTTCTCACTACGCACCCTGATACATTCATTCAGCATACTTGTGTCAAATTTGGTTCAATGGTCTGTTCTGGAGATAGCCAGCAGACTTACTTTAATCTTTATTAGTATAGAGATTCAAAAATGTGCTCAAGGAAACTTTATATCTTAAAATTGAAAAAAGTATTTCAAAAATTTTTTTAGGAAACGACTTTTTTAATACAAATTTATCCGATTCTTCTATACTTATAAAAGGCAGTGTTTGTGTGAGTTCGATGTCTAGACAAATCTATCGCGCTTACAGCCTTGAAATTTGGCACACAGGTAGTCTTTATGGTGACTGAATGCACCGCGAAGCCGGAATTTAAAAATTTAATCTAGAAAATATTTTATTTTGTGTTTTGGTTGATTTTTCACACTAATTTCTCAATAGAATGGTTTTAGATAATTGTACGAAAAAAATAGATATATCATTGGAAAGAGCACACGATTTTCATTCTAATGAAGTTAGTTTTGAATTTCTAATGTAATTTACTGAATTTTGAGAAATTTAAAAAAAATCATTTAACCCTAAAAAACTTTGTTTGGAATTTCAATTTCTTGCATCCGCCATTCTAATTTTTTTTATCAATTTGAAATTTGTTGAAGTAATAAATATAACATTTCTCCGTGATTTAAAATGAATGGTTAATATTGAACAGTTGGTTGAATTTTAATTAATTTTTTTCTGAAGTGAATTTTTGCTACAAAATTCCCTTCATGATTCTTCATAATCAAGGTCACGTGACTTATTTTCCTCACATGCATTTCGTCGAAACCATGTGACGGCATAACCCCTTTGCTTAGTGTCGACAGATAATTCTTTTAATTTGTTTGTTTTTATACTATTAGATAGTCGAGCATATGACTGATATCTTTAGTTAGAGAAGACTAGAAAAAATGAAATATGACTTCAAGGAGCTATTTACATAATGTGGCTTCAAAGTTTAAATCTGAAGTGGAAGATTTCATCTCGTGCCCCCCCCCCCTCCTCTTTGATTCATTTTGGATATATTTAAATGTTTGTCTGTATCTTTCAAGGTGTATTGTTCCATTTGAAATTTCATTCAGTTTTCATTCTTTAATATTTTACCTGGTTTATAGGAATCAATCATTTAATCCCTCAATTTTTTCTTTCGAAAATATCGGTTTATATGTACTCTGTACTGTTTTCTATAGTTCAAATGTCATTATCGCGAAGAAAAATAAGTGGGAAAATCAATAATTTGTATCTTTTTGTTTTGATTTTGTTTTCAAAACTTTTTCGTGTCATTGTGGGCGATTTTTATTTTGTTGAAGTCCTGATTCCATGGGTAACGCCGTGCGCATACTACCAGTTATAATATATTCTTGCACTTAATTTTTACAAGAAACTTGCATTTCTCACTGATATGAATAGTAAAGGTGTCGGAAGCAAGTTGAGTCTTCAGACTTATTAATTAAAAATTATTTGAAGATAAAACTTTTATATCAAAAATGGAATTAATAATAAGCATTCTTTAGTTAATTTTGAAGAAATATTGAACCTTATTTCAAATCTTGTCTGCATTCTTAATTATATTGTCTTGTAGACTACATACTATATGCCTATTTAAAAACTCAAATATTTAAAAGTTATGCACAAAACTATTTACTTGAATATACTGAAAATGATATTTCTGGCCTAAAGAAGTCATTTCCAGGACATTATTCCTTATGCAGATAGCCATCGTCTTCTCTAAAAGTGAATTTTTCATAATTGAAAGAATTACTTGATAATTTATGACTTTCCAATTTTTTGTAATAAAGTTCATTAAGGATTTCTATTGGTACATCTCGTAACATTGTGGAAAATCTTAGGAATTATGTATGTGAGTTTGCGATATTGTCTTCTGTTTGAAACCAGTAACTAAGTAGAGGTCAATTGAATAAATGTCAATGTGTTTGAATCGTACATGTGTGGTGTATTAACATTGGATATGTTGCATGTTTTTGGCATATGTTATGTACAGTAAACTCTCGCTACAACGATATCTGATGCAATGATAAATTCCTCTACAACAATAACATTTTGTGGCCCCAGTGAATTTAAATAGAACATAATTTTAATCTCCCCTCAATATAACGATATTCTGTGCAGCAATAAGCCCCTATACAACATTTTTTTTTTTTTTTTTCTAAATCTCAACATCATTTTCTTCCTCTGCAACAATATTTCTGTTTCCAAATACCCTGAAGTGAAAGATCATACCACCCAGAGCATTTCCCCTTTCGGAAATGGATACAATAACTTAGTCGACTTGAAGACAACAGGTGTTTCTCTGGTATTGACTCATGACTACCACAGAATACATTAACAAATTAAATGCTTTGCTGCTTTTGGCATGTGCGATTCAAATATTTCATGGAAGCTCTGTTCAATTTCTAAATTTCAAACAATTCTGATTTTCAATCGAAATATTTGATATTCTTTCATTTATGTCTGAATTCTCAACTAAGATAAGAGATAAGAAGGTAACTATCCTTTCAGGATAAACTGAACATAATTAAAAAAATTGATGATGGAATGAAGCAAGTTGATGCAGCCAAGAAATGTGGACTGTTGCAATCTACGATTGCAACTTTCCTGAAAAAGAGGAAACAAATTGAAGAGGCTGTGAATTCCAATGAAATGAACACTCAGAGAAAACGACTGAAAGTTGTGACAAATGAAAAAATTGGTGCTGCCATGGACTCGATACTCATAAACATTGAAAATAATGTTGAAGAGCCTTCCAAAGCTGTAAATTTGAAGGAAGTGTGTGACAAAATTGCTGGGAGTTAGTGGAAAGTTAGAGAAAAAACAATTCGTAATTGTTGGAAAAAAGCGGACCTTTGTTTCATAGAGGATAAGCAAACTGATAACGATGATGTGCTCAGATATATCAGATGCTGAAGAATGTGTGTTGAGTCTTCAAAAGTCTTTAACTCAGCTTGAAGAAAAAAGTGGCAAAATGTCAGGAATTAATGTGGAGGAATATTTAACAGCAGATGATGATCTTATGGTTTTTGCAGGAGTTACTGAAAAAATATTCTGTCCGAAATCACAGACGAAATGGAAAATGATGATGAAGAGAATGGTGATACAGATCCATTTGCAATATATATTTACATTCCATGAAGCTCTTCAATCAGTTTAGTCCCTACGGGCATTTTTTTCGAGCTTTTCATCCACAAATGATCATTTTCGTGCATTAGACTCTATGCAAACCTTGTTAGTTGTCTTAACAGTTTAAAAAATGAATAAGCAAATGAAAATATTTGATTTTTTCAATAAATAGGTTTTTCAGGTATGTGAACTATTTTATTGTATAGCTGAATTTTCAAATTTTTGTATGCTTTAAAAATCATTAGCACTCTGGTGATGCTTTTTTCAAAATGTATATTGTTGTATTGTGTCCACATTAAAACAACCAACATTTAAATTTTTTATATCATAATTATGTCGCCCCTCAATATAACAATACACCCCTCTATAACAATATATTTATTTTGTCCCCAAAGTATCGTTGTAACGAGGTATTACTGTATAAGTTTTGAGACCCCCTTGCATTTTTATGTATTTACACTCATTTATCACACTCGTAGCAGTTTCTCCTCATTATTTGTCTGAATTGACATTTATATTCATATTTGATTCTGTTTTTAAGGAAATCGTGTTTTGAAATATTATTGAGTCCTTTTAAGCTTTAGAACATAAGTTGATATATGTCTAAAGTGTAGATTTATTCCTATGTTCTTTATTCTAACTGTACTTTTTATTATTCCCAGCACTTTGTTAGTTGTGTTTAAAATGAATAGTGTGTGTGTTTTAATATTTTATTCTAGTTAATTAATAAATTCTTATATTTTCTGTCTGTGTGTGTATGTAACATTTAAACACCCATTAAAAATTTTTTTGTTATAGATTCAAGGGCCTTGGAAGTCGAGTCCTTCTCAAAGTCCATCTACCTCCCTTAGCCATTACATGGCCAGCACATCCCCACCTATTTCTAACCAGTCTAAAACTACCTCACCTAACCATCATAGCTCAAATTCTGTTGTAAACATATCCCCTGCTCCAGCTCACTCGATGTCACAAATGGAAAAAGTTTCATCTGCTTATAGTCGTAGTCACAGTCCTTTACCTCTTCGTGCAAGTCCATCCCATTTATCACTCAGTCATACCACAAAAACATCGTCAAATACATACTCTCCTCATTTGGGGCAAACTCCATATACGACACACCAGTCCAGTCATACTGTGTCACCAACTCTTCATCAACAAGCTCTTGTGCGTAGTAATGCTTTTGATTCTTCAAATCTCATAACTACATCTAGTTCTCCAACAGGCACCTTTACTATAAATCAAGGTGAGTTATCAATATGCATGCAAGTTTTTTCTCCCCAACTGCTGGGTTTCATGATTGGAAGAATAATTTTGCATAATTGTCATGCAATAATTTTTTTTGTCATTTTTTAAAATTTTGTTTTCCTCCTGTTAAAAAGAAAACATTTTACTTAAATTTTAAATAAGGATTATAGTTTTATCTTAAATATTTATGAAATACAGTAAACTCCTGCATAATGTGGTTAAAAAGTGCAACATTGTATGAAAACATGTTATAGGAAATTACACAGTATAGGAAATTTATTTATAATGGATATGTTTTCATACAAAACACAACTTTATAAATGTATTGTATGGGAGTCTGCTAAGGGCTGGTGTATGCATTTTATTACCAATCATCTGTATTTTTCCACAAATTATTCATGAAATTGGAAAGAGTTGTAATCAGGCATGTTTTCATTTTCTGTTATCCCTTACCAAGTGTTTAAATTATTTTAAACGTCGGAACGGGCGCAGAATGTTTGACATATCTGCGCCCATCTTTTATTCCGTCTATTTCCAGACACCTCATTTAAATGTGGACGAGTCTCGGTATAGCTGAATGTAGGGTCATGACCTGGGATGGGCTAGGTCGGCAGACAAATTCTAAAAATAGAAATTCCGGTATTTTGTGTTTTGGGTATATTATACCCATTGCGCCCATCCTTGCCACTCAGATTTTTTCCGTCATGGCAGTCAGACACCTTGCAGATATGGCACTCTCACGTATGACAAAGAAATAAAGTGTTTGAGAACTGTGCTTGACACAATTTCAATGGATGAAGAAAGTTTATTTGACAAAGAAGAAATTGATGAAGATGAAGAATATAATAGTAATCATTATTATTCACCAACAGACGGTGACACAGATATTGAAGTAGATATAGATTCGACAAATGAAAATGATTTTTATGTTGGACGAGATAAAATAACACGGAAAAAAGGGAAATTTCAAACTAATGTACGAGTTTCTGCAAAAAATATAATGATGAAACTTCCAGGAAACACAGCTATTTCAAGGGATGTTAGTACACTGCTAGAATCTTGGAAACTTCTGATGTCTGATGAAATGGTGAAAGATTTAGTGAACTGCACTAACATTTACATTGCATCGATTTCAGATCGTTTTTCATGAGAACGAGAGCGAAATCTACATCTGAAGCTGAAATGACAGCGTTTATAGGACTTTTATATATTTGTGGCGACAGATGGCACAGGAATCGAAATATTCCACACTACTATGTCATCAAAACATTTTTTTTTTTCCTACTCGGATGCATCCGTTTTGATGACAGACATGACACATTTCTGCGGAAACTTTGATTTCCACTTTTTCGGTATCGAATTTAATCGTTCTTGGGATTGATGCAAATCTGCATTAAAATTTTTGTTAATGTGTTGGGGAGGGGGGTTGCTCACACAAACAAAAACTGTGCGCCATGTGAAAATTTTGCGTATGTCTCTAAAGCGAAAGAGTTTTGAATTCGTAAGATATTTCGTAATCCTGCCGAAAGCCATTTAACGTCCAAGTTATGTATTGACGTTTGGGGTCAGAGTTTATCATTGGGAGGAATGCCTGAAGGTTGTATTTTTTTTCCTCGTTTCGTCCAATCGTCTTTTGTTCCATTCAATCAGAATTAATTCCAAATTCTGATTGGATAAAAGAAAATCTCCCATGAATTTCTTCCGATCCGAATTTCGTGAGAAAAAAGGATTGTTAGGTCTCCGTGAAGGAAGCCATTTTATTTTCGCCATTCTTTTTAGCATTCTTTTCTTCATTTTTGTTAGTTAATTCCATTTCATTTTTTTTAGTTTTCATTCCTTAACGTTTGTGTATCAACACAGGCACGACAAATTTGTGCGGAAACGTGGATTTCAGCGTTTTCGGCATCGAAGTTTGTCATTCTTGGAATCTATGTAAATTTGCATTCAAAGTTTTGGTAATGCGTTGGGAGAGGGGAGGGGTTGCGCTAACAAAAGAAGTGAATAGCAAACAAAAACTGTGCATCGTGTGCACATTCAAAATAATGTCAGATTTGATAGATAAAAGATCAGAAGGAATGTATATTGAAACATATTCTTCAATTTAGAGTGTTAAATACAAAATGATGAGCAAAAAGCAGTCTGCTTTTGAATATTTTAGAAAAAAGATTTTTTGCATGATGCTATTGATAGTAACAGTAGTAGATAAAATTTAAGGCCATCAGGTAAATGGTACTAGTAGGAACTTGATAATATGAAAATAGCTACGAGGGGAAAAAAATTCAAAGAAAGAGAGCAAAATTTAGAAAATGGAGGAAAATAGCAGACTGGAGCATAAAAGAAAACTTGTACTGTTAGCTTAAAAAATGAGAAACAAAAGTTTTAATAATTATGTATAATCAAAAAGAGTTTTTACATGCCCATATTTTTTAGTGAGATAATTTTTACTAGTTTTTATTTTAACAAAACTTTATACGTAACTCATTTTTCACCCATTAATTTTCTTTTAAATAATATTTCTACAATATTTTTAATATCTCAAGCCCTTTTTTACAAATTTATTCATTTATTGTTCAATTAATCATACTTATTTTACTTCTCGATGTTTACATTTGATCTGATTCCGTATTTATGAAGTTCAGCTTTTTTTGTTCCAAGACTGTGTCATGTCTGCATTCGTGATCGCCAGAGCAGAAAAGATATTGACAAATTAACTCCAATAAGAGAATTTTTTGAAAAGTTTGTTGATAATTGCCAGAAATGTTACAAAGTAGGAGATTACATGACAATAGATGAGCAGCTGCTTAGAGGCTGGTGCCCATTTAGGCAGTATATGCCTAAAAAGCCAGTAAGATATGGAGTGAAAATCTTTGCATTGGTGGATTTGAGAGTGTTTTATACTTGGGAAATGGAAGTATATACTGGACAGCAACCAAAAGGGCCATTCCGGTTAGATAACGGTCCTGGTAGCGTAATAAAATGTTTGATGTCACCCTTGTATAATTCTGGGAGAAATTTGACATTGGATAATTGGTACACGTCCTATGTAGTTTCACAAGAACTTTTGAAAAAAAAATTACTGTTCTTGGAACTCTAAGAAAGAATAAAAATGAAATTTTTCCAGTACTTTTGGATTCAAAAAAGAGAGAAGTCTGCTCTTCTTTGTTTGCATTTCTAAAGGATACAACCCTTGTGTCATACGTGCCACAGAAAAACAAGAACGTTCTTTTAGTCTCTACAATGAATATGCAATTGATTCATCTACCTGAGAATCTAAAAATCCTGAAATAATAACCTTTTATAACATGACAAAAGGTGGAGTAGATGTTGTCGATGAAATGGCTGCCTCGTATTCGTCTTCTCGGAAAAACTAAACATTGGCCGATAGTTATATTTTTTCTCTCTACCTGACGTTGCTGCTATAAATGTGTGAATAATTTTGTTATCCACGAAAACTCCACCATCTCAATATTAAAGCAGACACACTTTCCCGAAGCATTTGGGTTTGCAGCTTATCGAAGATTACAGAGAGAATAGGAACCCCCAAGCGTTGCTTCCAAAAAGTATAAAAGAAAATTTGAACACGGAAAAAAGAAATGGCACCCCCTAATAAGAAGGCAAAAACATTTTACAAGAGGTGTGCTTAATGCCCAAATAAGAAGGACTGCAAGACGCGATATACTTGTGAAAAATGTCACAAATATATATACATGGAGCATATGGTTTCAGTCTGTAGAAAATGCACAAATTAATTGAAAGTAGCCTTTCTTCACATTAAAAATGTTATTAGATGTATTTTCTTCTTTAATTTAGTTATAAAAATTATTTTGCATACCATTTATGCTTGTAAGGAGTTATGAAAACATTCAGGTACAAGATACCCTGCGTGCCTACTCCCTTTGGTTTTTTCGCGCACCTGCTCCCAGGTTAAAAAAAGTTTTTGTACCATAGTATCAGATAATTTATTTGCAGGAATATATTGTAAACAATATATATTGTTATTTCACATTCTTGTGTTAGTTTCAAGAAGTCAGAAATTCTAGATGAACGCAGTTTGGAATAAATCCTTTGTATGCTGAATTTGGAAGAAAGGGTGTTGTTAGTGGTACAGATTTTTTTTATAATAAAGTATTGAAAAAAATTTTTGTGTACTTATTTTTGTATAAATCCCATTTTATACTAGAAAATTAAAGAATGTATGAAATATCGTTACCTCTTAAAAAGAGAATAAGGATAATTTTTCTAAAAGGAGAACTGAAAGCATTATGTAATTATACTATAGATTCTATATTTCTTATTCAATAATTTTAAATTTCTTAATTCAAATAAACTGGAAGTTGTTGCTTTTCTGTATCATCTTCAAAATTATTTCTTTTTGTGGAATGATATAAATTTTACGATGTCATACACATGTTTAATTCTGCTATAGTTTATTTTGAGTTTAATGCAAGTATTTGTCCTAGTGGTTAATTGAATTTTATGGCCTTAAGAAACCAACAAAAATTATCTAATCTGTAGTAGTTTTATTAGCAGAATTTTTATGATTCTGGCAAACATTAAAAAAAATCTAAAATTTGGAGCTGTTTTTTTGCTTCTGATAATTCTAATGTTTTTCAGTATTATGTTATAGGGTCACTTGATAATAGCTTAAACCTGACAGTTTGTTTTGATTATTGCTTTTCTAAGCATCCAAAACAATCCTCTTGTTCACAAAGCCTGAACATTTTTTAGAAACAAGTACTTGCACTGCACATGGAGTTGTTCTGAAAATAGTATTGGGCGGCCCCCCTCCCTGGCTTTGTATGAAAGTATATATTTTCTTCCGATTGTATGTAATGTTTTGAGATTTGAAAAATCTTTTTATAAAAATCGGACAAGATGATGTTGAATAAACTTGTCTCTTAATCCCTTAAGTCTTGCTCCCATCATTTTGGCGTGTATCGAATTATTGCATTTTTAGGCTTCTAAATTAAAATTTAATCATTAATTAGCTTTATAATTTGATACAAATTACGAAGAATCCATAAGCATCTCGAGTTTTCTATTCCTTCTTAAATGAATGAAAATGACAGCCCCTTTCCAAAACAGGAGGGGTAATCTTATTAGATGGTAAAAAAATGCAATCCTTAAGGGAGTAATCTCGCTAGCTTAAAATGTCCTTTTTATCTAATGGTTTAAAGAAACACATTCTGTTGATATTGTTGCTTATTTTCAGAAATTATTATGGGATTCTTTTGTCACATTTTAAAAATTTGATTTAATTTTGTTACAGATTTGTATTTATAACTGTATTTTTCTCTCTTGATATAAAAATCAGTTTCAAATTATTTTGCACTTTTTCCAATATATTTTTATTAAAAATTTTAAATTACCTCGATATACTAACATAAATGAAGATTAATTTATTTTACAAGTGAGAGAAAATTTTACTGCTTGCAGAAATTTTGTTTGTTATGATTGTTATTTAATTACCATTTCTTCCTTTGCAGAAGTGAAAACTGTGAATCCAAGAACTAATTAAGTGCCATCTGTATGTGTTAAGTGCAGAGTAGATGTTAGTAATTTATTTTCCTAGCTCTGTGAGTTGACCAAGATCTTTAACCTTTGGTTTTGAGAATGCAAGGGAACAACTGTGAAGAGTGTGATCAGTATTGTAAATAGTAAGTCAAATGTACATTATTCATTGAGTGGCAGTGGCATTTCTGTGATTAATTTCCCCTCCTTGAGTATGCAGCTTCTAAATTACTGCCCTTCATATGTATGCAAAACTAGTGTAATTTGGAGTGATAATACATGTACAGTATAAATAAACCCCTTTTGTACAACTGTCCTGGGGCATATTTTTGTCAATATGAACATAAATTTGTACAGTGTAAATTTGCAATGTTTTGCTTCCTATGTTTTTAGTATACTTCCAAGTGGAGCGAAATCCAGTGTGGTGTTAATAAATCGTATGAAAATTAATTGTATGCTGTATCTAAGAAATCAAACTAATGTTCATGTCCTTTTCTAGTTTATGTGAAAGAGTGCGACTTCCTAAAATATATAAACTGTAGGCATATTTTTTTGTACAATTTGACTGTTCATTCTCCTTGGTTTCGTTAGTCGTTTTGTGGAAGTTACAGAATTTAAATATTTTAGCATAAACTTAAAAATTTCTATTTTTCTGAAGTGGGTGCCTAAGGCAATATTTTAATGTATATTGGTGCTTTTTTTTTGTTACTTAACTATTTTGTGCAACAATAATTCATCCTTGTGTAGTACAATGCATTCCTTTTAAAGTTTGTTTATAGCTTTGGAAGGCTATTTTGAAAATAGTATGCATTCATCTATTCTAAAGTCTAATGACATTATTAATTTAGATATCAATTTTACTGGTTTTTATTAAAAAATACTGCATGAAAGTTAATTTGATATATATGTATAGACATAATATAAATTTTTGAAAATAATCAGTAATGATTTCTGTGAAATTAAATTCCCATCCATCCCAGTTTTATTTTAAATGAACTTGCTGATATGCATTGAACACTCTGTCTGAAAATGTTTTTAATCAAAAATATTTGGTTGATAAATCTTGTATTATAATTGCCGCTTATGCAGTTTTGTCTAAAAGAAAAAGGTACCTGCGAGACAATGCATTTTATTTTCAAATGTTAAAAATGCAATTATTTATATTTGCTTTAAATATAATATATTGCATATTTAAGGTTTCTTGGTTTTGACTTTTTAAAAATTTGTTGTATTTTTAAAACTATGTAATGAACTACTTACCCTATAAATCATAGTATCCTTGTCCTGTAATGCTCAAGACATTTCATTAATCCTTTTATATTTTGAGAAGTTGTTTATTGAGTGACTATTATCAATTATAATAGTTTGAAGTTTATATTGTGCTTTATTTTTTAAACTAAATAAGATGGTCAGTTTCTTATACAATTTCTATTTAAGACTTGTATTTTTAAAAATTACTTGTTTTATTGATAACAAATGATATTCGTTATTAGTGATTTTTTTTTTTTTGTTATTAAATATTTTTCAAATGACATTAAGTTTTGAAAATGTGTATTATTCTATGACTCATTTAATTTAGTGTTGCAAGTTAAGTTTTTTTTAATTAAACCCTTTGACAGTATTTTTTCTTTTTTGTCTTTTACAGTCACATTGTTTAATTTAAACAGATTTTCTGTATAGTTTGACAACTATGCAAAGGTATTGTGATATTTGTTGTGTTTTGTACTTTTGGATTCTGAAGTCTTAGTTGATTTTTTAGACTAAAAGAAAACTGACATTTCTTTTTCTAAGGCAGTAATGCTTATATTAGAATTTTGTACAATTTTGAGAGCTTTTGGTGTTGACTTAATTTGAATACTCTTATTTGTAACCAACTTAACTAAATGAAATCAAAATACTCAGTCCTTTCTCAGACTATAAAACAGGCACATTATATTGGATTGTACTTTTATGTCATATGAAGACAAAAATTTCAGTGAACTGAGATGAAGTAAATGTGGCATGTTTATATTTGTTGAATTAAAATGAGAATTTCTGTAATTTGTGTTATTGTCTTACACTTTCTTTACACACACACAATCAGAGATGGATTAAGCTTGATGGGGTGGCCTCTGGTGCAGAATTTCTTGGGAGTCCTCTGAAAGCATTACACTTATGTACTTTTAAATTTTGTTTTGTCCATTATTAGGTTTTAAAATAATACAATTTTGCATACTTTCAATGATTAACTACAGTTTTATTAATAATATTTACATTTTATAATTCCTAATTATATAAGATTATAATTAGTATATTCAGTCTATTAATTACATCTTAGATCATCATAATTAAGATGTTTTGAACCGGCATAAGTATATCAAAACTTTAGTATCATCAAAATATACTCGGAATCCATTGAATAAAAGAAAATGCAAATAACTTTTTCTTTGCAAAATTGTTTTCTGTATTACTACTTAATACATTACTATTATTTCCTAATATAAGTGAGGCATAAAACTCTAGAAAGAATTAAGTTAATGCTAAAAACTGAAGTATTATAAAGTGTGAATACAAAAAAAATTGGTATTTAATATTAAATATACAAATCAACATATAATCTATGCTTAGTTTTATTGAGAACCAATTTGTTATTGTTTTGTCCCTGCGTTTTTTTAATTTTTAAAATTTTTTTGAGGCATGAATATTCATGCATGAAAAAAAAATGTTCCAAACTATTTTTTCCTAACATACTCTTGAACTAAAGGACAAATTGGACTCATTCTGACACTTATTCAGATTATTTCAATATACAACAAAGATGTATAACCAGATTACTTTTATTAATCCTTCATAATAAGAGATAAGTTAAAATTGCCTTTTCATATGCTAAAATTATCATCAAACTTGAGAATTCTCGGAGATCAGTTTGAATTGAACATGAACTTAATTTAGTTCTTATAAATTATTTAAACATCAACATGATGTTTTAATTTTTAAGAATTAAAATTATACATTAATTCTAAACAGTAAATTACTTCTTATATTTTTGAATTACTACACGGGTTGAACATCATGTTAAGTGAAAAGTTTTAAATTATACAAAATTCAAACAAAGACGATGGTGACTCTTTATAAACTTAACTATTAAGTGCGAGTGTTATTTAGTTCATGTTTCATGTATAGAATTGCTGTACTATTTAACAGACTATTGAAGTTCAAGATACAATAGTTTTTTTATTCTTCCCAAGGCAGAAAATTGTTTTTATTTTCAATTTTAGTTTTAAAAAATGAAAGTGCAAGGAAACAAGAATTATAGAAATTCAATTTGAGAGCATATTTTTAAAAATAAGTACATATTTCAAAATATATTTTCGACAAAATTCTGTCAGTTGTTGGAAATACAAAATTTTAATAGACTATTCATTTCTTGTTTACTTTTAGTTAAAAGTTGTGTTCAAGATATTAAACAGGCCATGCTTTCACAGCAACGCGTCAGATCCACTGTTATAAACAAAAATTACACTTCTTGTACTCGACATCTTATTTTTACTAAATTACATATATGGAAATAATTCAGTTATTGAGAGTCACAATCTTTGCAAAGATAACAGATGAGATTAGAACACTGACTAAAACCTTTAATCCTACTGTTGAATATGAATTTAAAAAATGCAACCAGGTTTTTCACATTTAAAAAAAAAATCAAATTAAATAAAAATAGCTGCATTCTATAGAATAAAACTCAATGTAGCTCATTAGTTTAATACCCAAAAATTTTTCTAATCTTTATGAAATTTACACGACTTATTTCCTGTTGGGAGCTGAGAGAGCTCATGAAATTGGCATGCTGCTTGATGAAATGCTTATAAACTATTCAATATTATAATGATATCCTTGAATAAAATTTACTCTTATTGATTATAAAATCTCTTCAAAAGGAACCAGTTTGTTCTACAGAGTTGTCTCTTTCCAAAGAATGAGAATTCGTTTCCAGTCAATTAATATAAAGTGCAACAGTGGATTTTTTCCCCCCTGACAGATCTAAAATTGCTGAAATGGGGGTTCAGGCCCCACATAGCTTTGAATAAAGTAGCAACTCTAATAGCAATAAACTTTTCCATGATTATACAAACCAAAATCAATAAGAAATTTCATCCTTTAATGAGATTTCTTATGTTAACCGTTTGAGTGTGGCGAAGCGCTATTGCGCTTCGCTTTCTATGTGCCGCACTCAAACGGTTAAGGGGTGTACCTTGGTGGCCAGATTAAGATAAAAGACGGTAAGGGACCAGGGTGTCAAATGATCCTTAATAGGTGTTTAACAAAAGTGTGAGAAGGAAATGAATAGGAATCGGGAGTAGCTAGTTTCACATTTCCTCTGTGTCAATTATTTGAAAAAGCTTTACAGATTTATTGGTACTAATGACAAATGAATTATTTGATAATCATTTAGAATGAAAGTTTATTGCACCATTTTAGTTTTGTCATTGAAATGAGAGCTTCATAAGAAGATTTTTTAATAACAAATGGGTTCCTTAGTCCTGAAATATCTGATATGGTGGTGGTTTTCCATCTAGAATTGATTAAACATCAGTCTATCTGAACAAGGATTTTACATCTGGTTAGGTAGAAATGAAGTTTGGGTGTTTCTTGAATAAGTTAATTTATCGCGATATTAATAAAATAAATAAAAACCTTTTTGTATTTCGCGGCCGCCTTTCAGCTTGGGGCCCCTGCACACGATTCCATTTGAATGGGTCATGTCACATTTTTTTAAGTTTTCAGGGGGAAAACAAGACGTGGCTTCTCCAATAGTATATTATTTCTTAAAAAATTATTTGTACTGTCTTTGGAATAATTTTGAAAAAATTCTGAGGTGGAATTTTAAATTTTATTTGCTCAAAATTAGCCACAAGTGAATGAAGTCTCATATGGACAATGCATCCCCTTTTTTAAAATTATACATTTTAGAGCATCCCGATTCCTCTATGAAAAATTTCGGGGACATAAATAAATAAGAAAATATATACAACAAAACAAAGTTTAGTGTGTGTTGTGTCTGTGATCGAAACTACTCTCATTCCCTGCACCTTTCTAATGAATTACTTGTAGGTGCATTAGAAATCTAGTCCCCAAACTCATTATAATCCATTGAGGCTCATTTTCCTTTTACATTTAAATCATCCATTTTTTTTCTTAATTCATTGGGAGTTTTGTTGGTACATAAGCTTCTTTTTGAGGTATATTATCAGTGGCACAGCAGGTTTAATTGGTGGAAAGATTATCGAATCATGTTAATGCATTTTTTGCTGGGTTGGCCGCAGTAGGACTGATCAGTGGTGCAGTCGCAATTTAAGCAGTGCCGGCACGCTCTGGCCTGGGTGAAAAATTGAAAGGGTGATAGGAAGCTTTGGTCGGGCATTGCTTCACAATAAAATATTTTTTACATTTGAAATGCATAATTATTTTATCTAGGTATTGAAATCGTGAAATAATAAAACATCAACACTGAAACAATGCATATTTTACAGTTATTTTTGATCAAACATTAACATTCATACTGAAGTTCAAAGCATGAATATAATGAAAATGTTAAACATTTTCTTGTAAAATTTAGGCTGATTTCAAGTTATACTAAAGTAAAATAATGTCAAAGGAAAATTATTACATTGACAAATTATAGAGGAAATATCATGAATTTTCAGAATCAAAGCGTAAATTCATTTAAATATATACAAACATAATACTTTTAATTCTTTCCTACAACCATTTGCTAGTGGCTTATTACTTTTATTAATTTTAAAAACCTATCGTGTTTTCGAGGGTAGGGATTAGATAAAGATCAAGCTGTATTTTTTGTCATTTATGTCTCGGGTCGGGGGGGGTGGGGAAGTGCTGGAATGCAAATTTCAGCTAGCTAAATTAGAAAGCAGTACCAGAATGGTGTTCCGGCTCCACTACACCCCTGACTGTGATTTACGTCAAACGTCAACTGCAAACAAAGTTTTAATGTAATGTGTACATTTCACTGTATGAAATAAAATTTTGTGTAGACAAAATTAATGGTATTTGGCAATAGAGAAATAATCCCTTTGTTCTTTTGGAACATTTCTTTTCTCTGTTTTGCAGTCTTAAGACTTCTGCAAAGAAGGGAATCTGTAAATTTTTACAGAGAATTGTGATTCCTTTGTAAATCTCAATCTATAAATTGTTTTACAGAGAATTGTAATTGTTTTGTAAATCTCTATCTGTAAATTGTTTTACAGATTGGACTACCATAACAAAAATCAATTATGTCCTTACTTTCAAGTTCTTTTATTGTGAATTTTGATGTGTTCTGGTTGTTCAAATATACATATTGGTCTACTGTGTACAGTCTCTCGTTCTTGATAACCTTTTTATGAGGGAGAAATCCTTATCGCAGAACTAAATGCAAAGAGCGGACATGTTCTTGACAAGATTTCTTTTAATCCTCTTTTTTCCTCTACATCTAGAGGTGAGATTTGATACTTTGTAACATAAAACGATGTTTTGGCATCCCTATTGCAAGAATTGCAAAGAAATGAAACTTAGCCCCTTTCTGCATTAACATATTCATCACTAAGGACGGGATATCTCGTCCTTCAGGAATCTTTGCTGCGCACTAGTATTTGACTTGCATAACAAATTTATTAAGTTAAACATATTCATTAGGTGTCCGCAGAATACGTTCTCCTCTTTCCTTTTTGATTTATAAATTGTATAGAGCGAGCACGGTTACTTTTTGCCTTTTTTTAGAGCTTGTATCTAATTCGCCCATAGCAATGAATGTGATAATTTTTGTGTGTTAAGTTTTTGAGTTAGCTACCTTATGTCATCATGACAGTTTCAATGAAAAAGTGCTTAATCTTTAACCAGCTTTAAGTTGGACATTCACGATCAGTCCTCAGCACGCAAATTCGGTAACGGCGCTCAAAAACCGGTCGTCAATGCAAAAATCCGTTGAGAATTGGAGCATGAGCGATCGGCGATTTTGCGCTATCATTTCTCTACATCCGAAGACTAAACGATCATAGCAACAGCAACCCGAGACTTTCTTTCAAGAGTATGGCGACTTTTTGGAATTTCATTACGATAAGAAGAGCGATAAGCTGTTGAATGTGGCTAACATCAACCCTAATGAAATTTTCGGAAAGTTCGGTTTTCACTCTCCTTTTTTATTTATTACTTTTCATTCGTTGAAATCTTATGTTTATTACTTTTGGAACGTCACGAGCAACATATTTCATGACGTATGCTATCATTGGATTCAAGACTCAAGCGTCACTCGAGGTTAAATCCGTTTCCTCCAATTAAATTTTGCTTCCAGATTTAATTCTAAGCATTCAGTTTTTTTTTATTTTTATTATTTTTTTTTATCGAGCGCGTATTTCAATTTCTCGGCATCGCCATTTCGTTCAGGCAGCAGAGAACGAAATACGAAAGCGAATACGAAAAAGAATCTTTTACATTCTTTGCATTCATTTTCGTATTCGCTTTCATTTCGTATGGTATTTATCCAGGTGAATTATCCTTTAATGAAAGATGGCGAATAAATGTTCCTTCAACAGTATGTGGATAAAAGATCTCAATTGGGTGCAAGAAGTACCTAATGATAGATATTCAGCTTATTGTTCTTTGTGCAACAAAAAACTTAATTTAAGAAATATGGGGCGGAGAGTTATCACCAGCCATCAAGGTACCATTGGGCATAAAGGGAAGGAAGTGCTTCCAAAAGTTATAAATTTTTTTTCCCAAGTCAGCATGCTGCTAATCCAAATATAAGTGTTGTGCCAGAATCTGGAGGAACACAGGATAATCATATTCCACCGTCTAGTCCTGCAGTTGTTCCTGATGTACCACATAGTCCTGCAATTATTCCTTCCTCAGGAATTAAAGAATATATCTTAAAAGAAGATATTTGTAAGTCAGAAATTTTATGGTGCCTGCTGGCAATTGCCACACACCGATCATTAAGATCAGCTGAGAAAGACTCAAAATTATTTTCTGAAATGTTCAAGGATAGTGAAACCGTAAAAGGTATCCAGTTAGGAAGGGATAAAATGGCGTATTGCCTAATATTTGGGATAGCCCCTTTCTTTAAAGAAAATTTTATGAAAGGATTGCTTTTATTTGAGCACCTTGTGATTGGATTTGACGAATCCCTGAATAAAATTTCTCAAAGGCAACAAATGGACTTGAATGTCAGATTTTTAAGTTTGGCTACTAACGAAGATAAAACAAGATATCTGAATTCGGCTTTTCTTGGTCGTAGCTGCTCTGAAGATTTACTTGCGGCATTTCAAGAAGCAACTAAACCTTTGAACTTGAAAAAAACTTTTCCAGGTATCAACGGACAGCCCTAATGCTAATTTTAAATTCGTTAAAGAACTGACATCATGCATTGAAGAAGGTCCTGAAGATCCAGAAATCCTCAACGGGCTCTTGCGGATTGCATTCTGTGAATCTGGCTTTCAAAACGGGGGCAAAATGCACCAAATGGAAAATCTTTGATTTCATGAGAGCTCTATATTATGTATTTAAAGATTCTCCAGCCAGAAGAGCTCTCTATACGTTATACACTAACTCAAAAGAATTTCCCAAGCAATTTGTGTCATCAGATAGTTGGAAAATTCGCAGGTGGCTGAACGATGTTTGAACAACTTCCCGCATATAAAAGTTTTTATTGAACAGGTGGGAAAAAAAAAAAACGCTCCTACCCAACAAGAGCTATGTCACTATTAAAGAACATATCAGTGACCCCCCTTTTACCAGCAAAATTGGTATTTTTTCACTCCATTGCAAATGAATTTGAAAGTTTCTTAACTGAATACCAAACCCATGTGCCCCCCCCATTTCTTTTTGAAGATCTGGTATAGCGACTCTTGAAACTGTTTGCTGTAAAAGATGCATTAAAGGAGGGGGAATATTTTGAATGTGGACTTTGAGAATGTAGCAAGTTTTCTTCCATCCAAAAGAAATTGATGTAGGGATTTCCGCTTTGAGTCGTATTAAGAAAACTAAAGCATCTGAAGGACAGCTAAGCACGTTTTTTAAAGATGCGCGAAAATTTCTAATTGGATGCGTTCGAAAATTACCAGAGCGATTCTCGCTGACCTACATTCCGACAAGATCAGTTTCTTGTTTCAACCCAATGGTAACTTTGAATGAGACATTATTTCATCAAAGACTGACAAAATTACAGCTTAAAAAATTAAAAGCCCAAAAATTTAAAATTCTTGAGGCGGCTCGAAAAGAGAGTTTAAGAAATTGCAAGCCTCAAGCTTTTGCAAAAGAAGCTTTAAAACTTTTTAGTTCACTTAAAGCAGGACTGGTTGTTTTAAACCAAGTGTTTTTTATTAGTATTTTAATAACTGATATTTCAATTTTGAAATTAATAATTGATTATTATTTGTAATTTTTTGCATTTTAAGTGTAATAGGCAAGCGATAGTTATTTGTTACTTGAGTTATTATCTATAAATTAGTATCTTATGTCTAGCATTACCTGTAATAATAGATGGAATTAAAAAAAAACTTATATTCATTTATAAAAAAATAATTTTTTGATTAAAGCAATTAATTTCTTATGATTTGTTAAAGAATAAAGATTTGAAGTAATATTTTGGCAGTTTCTCTGTTTAAATCTTTGCAAAAATATATATTATTAGGTACGTATAATTATACTATTTTTATATTTATGCTGCAACATGTTATTCTGGTACTCATGCAAAGAGCACTGATTAGTTATTGAACTGTTTTAAAGTTTTGAGCAAAGATCATAATATTCTTTACTGTTAACATAATTTAACTTGTGTTTCAAAGAGTAGTTTTAATGTTTATTATAATTCTTATGCAGTTTTATAAGCAAATTATTTTGTTAAAATTTCCAGTATTTTTTACATATAAGAAATGTAATATACTGTTTTAATAGATTTTTTTAGGATGTTCATTCCATTTTTCTAAAATTAAATTTCATAACAATATATAATTTTTTCATATTAAATAACTGGTAAAAGTGTTTTTAATAATGTATATTGTACACATACAGTGATTCTGAGCAGGGAGAAAGTCAGGAAATTAATATAATTAGTAGCCGTAAATCAGGGAAATGTAAGTTTAGTCAGGGAAATTTTTTCACAGTTTCTGTAGCCACCCTGTTTCTGTATTCTTTCCATTCGTTCTGTTCAGTAGCAGTTTCTTCAGCAGACAGCATAAAACAAAAACTTTTCATCTGTCGGCCACAGGTTCAAATCTTAGAACCGGGCATTTTTAGAAATTCAAACACTCAGATTTTTTTACAAGAATTTTCGAAAAATTCTAAATTTGCACATATTTTCTGGTCTATATATTTTATGGTAAATCAAACATGAAAAGCAAAAAATCTCATTACTTCAGATTTGAACTTTTCTAAGTCCAGTGTCACAGACTAAAATGATGACATCCTTGAGAAATGCAGAGGCAACTGTCTTGTTTTCAGAAATGTTGTTTAATAAGTACTGATTGATAAAATGAACATCAGGATGAGTAGTCTGCTGGTGGTTGCGACTACGAGAGCGTAAAATGAAAACTACCTGCTCGTATGCGTTGGTTTCGAAACTGACAATTAAAATTCTTTTTCCGAAAAATTTTGATGAATTCGTTATTTTTACAATTACCACCTTATCTTTTTATTCTAAATGAAACATGAAAACCTAACAAAATTGTTTTCTTAAAGTTATTTTAGACTTGTGACAATCACATTTTATCTCTCCCTCTTCCCAAGAGATGGCGCCACGATAGACTTTAACTCATCCTCCTACCAAGAGATGGCACTGCAAGGGCTTTTCACTATCAGGCAGAAGGAGGATGAACAGAATATCTTGACTGTTCTTGCGAGAAGGGTCTCTTTTCCCCCCTCTCACTCGGATCGGTCGGTCGAATCTCGCCATGCATAGCGAGTTGGATAATGTAACTTGGCAGTTTAAGTAATCGTAGTTAACCCAGAATTACTTTATGTGGAAAGTATGAGAAAAATAAATTTAATTTAATTTAAATATGGCCCAGCTTTATTTTAACTTTCCATTCACCTCCTATGAGCTAGCCGGATAGTTCTCTCAAAGACTTCATTATTTTGAAATCGATTACAGGAGCAAGTTGGAGACCTCTTCAAGAAATGCGTAGAGGCATGGTCTCAATTTCAAAAATTGTACACATTTAGCATTGATTAATAAAATGAGTATCAGAGTGTGCGCTTTTCTAATTTCTTATTTTAGATTAGATCTATTTAAAATTCCACATTGCAAACTGTAATATTTGTGATGACCAATGAGCAGCACAGCTCATTCAGCATCAATGATAATAATATGAATAAGTATATCTGGCAACAACCAGTTAAGTGCTTCTTTAAGTATTAATTCTAGTAACTAATTTAGTAATTCTAGTTTCTACTTGACGTCTCATATCTCTCTTCTCAAGTCTCATAACTCACCACCTCATGTTTATCTTCCTTTTTTAATAACTTTTAATAAGTTATTGCATGTTATCAGAAGCACAGCCGGCTCCAGGAGTGTGTAGCCTGTGCCGCGGCCCAGGGCGCCGAGCGTGTAGGGGCGCCAATTCCTAATCATAAATTTAAAAATTCGCGCGCGTTGTATGGCTGCCGACTGGAACGCAATAGAAATGAATAGAATAGAAATCTTTTCCTATAATTAAAACATTTACTGCAGTTAAATCTTGATAATTATAGTTAATATGTATAATTAATAATTATAGTTAAATCTTTTAGCATATGTACCAGTATACGATATATACAATAATTTCGCCAGGGCGCCACAATAATTTCGCACAGGGTGCCACAATAATTTCGCACAGGGCGCCGAATACTCTGGAGCCGGCTCTGATCAGAAGTGGAATTCGTAGAAATCATCATGTGACAAATTACAAAGTCAACATAACCTAGTTTCCTTAATATTTTGATTTTTTTTGTTTAAAATTTGTAACATTTTAAGATGCGTTTATTGTAAAACGTTTTACAGCAAAATCTGCCTTTATTATTATTTAATAATTAATTTGAATTACTAATTCAAATGTTTTATTAATTAATTTGTTCAAAAGGGAAGATGTAACAATATTTGTATTGAACTAATGAGCCGCACTGCGAAATTAACTGTTGTGATACAGTGTGTGTCAAAATTTTAAGCACTAAAATTTTAAAATAAAACTTTAAAATATACATGTTATTTTAAATCATTGTTCATATATGTAAAAAAAATATGAAATTGAAATTATACATGATACAATCATGCTTTAAATTTTATTTTCAACCATCGAATTTCACAAAAATACAAAAATAAGTGTATCAAAAGTTTAAGCACATGAGACATTTATTTTTTACAGTCGAGTAAAAATAAAATGTTAATACTTGGTTATTGTTCCTTTTTATTGAAATACATGGTTTTCCATCGATAAGACTAAGTTCTGTATCAGTTATGGCTGTAATTCAAACCAAACATACTCAGTGGCCAATTTCAGTACTTCAACTGAAGATAACTGCTTACTATTTTGATAAATTAAATTTGTGAATTTACCTCACACGTTTTCTAAGAAGTTCGAATCAGGACTTAGGGCTAGATCACTCAAAACCCACCCCATGTTGGGGGCTAAGCCATTGTGACGTTGGTTTGGAGGCATGTATTGCTGTCATGTTGAGAAGCCAAATCCATTCCATCAAAAATATGAACAAAGGGAACCAAATGACTGGCTAGTGTCTCTTGGTAGTTTTCAGATTGTTTTCGATCCTGAGTAAGGATAGGGATGTCTGACTATCGAAACAAACCTCTGCCCATGCCATCAGAAATCCACCACCATGTTGTTATCTAAACATGCTTCTTAGTTCTTTTCTAAGATCATGCCAATAGCATGCAATCCCATCAGGTTCGTCCAAATTCCATTTTTTTCATCGCTGAATATAACAATAAGCTACACATCACCAAATGCCATGTGCTGTTTGGCCTACTATAATCAAACTTCTTTGTGGTGTGGTGTAAAGTCAGGTGATCAAGGCATCTTGCGGTTTTTCATATACCTCATTTCTAAAATTCTCTTATGAATAGTTTTTTTTTCGATATTTGTCCTTTAATGATATTTTTAATTCGAGAAAGAGAAAAATTCCTAGTTGAAGCCAAGATTCCGATGTGCATCTCATCTCGAGAGCTGGTCACTCGTGGCCTTCCAGAACGAGATTTTCGTTTAAAATTTTTACCACAGGCTAATATTTAATAAATTCCACGGTTTGACCTCTTTAAAGCAGCTGAAATTTCAGAGAAATGGACATCTCTTTTTTTTCTTCCATACACCCGATTTTTTCTGCTTCCTAATATGAAAATTCTTTAGATTTAATAAATTCCACGGTTTGACCTCTTTAAAGCAGCTCCAATTTCAGAGAAATGAACTTCTGTTTTGCTCCCATACACCCGATTTTTTCTGCTTCCTAATATGAAAATTCTTTAGATTTAATAAATTCCACGGTTTGACCTCTTTAAAGCAGCTGCAATTTCAGAGAAATGGACTTCTGTTTTGCTCCCATACACCAGATTTTTTCTGCTTCCTAATATGAAAATTCTTTAGACATAGCCATTTTGAACTAATATCAAACAAACAGTCAGGTTTTTCTTATATACCTAAATATCATATACGTGCGGAGCTGCTTGTGTAATTTCATTAATCTCCTTAAAAGCTGTTTTGCGCTTAAACTTTTGACACAGCAATTTTCGTTCCATTCTCAAAACTTCTAATTAAAAATAAAGTTTTAAAGTTAATAATGTTTAATACGATTTTAAAATTACAATTTTGTATGTATATAAAAGACATGTTGAAACAAAGTGGATATTTGAAGTTTTATTTTAAAATTATTTTTGTGCTTAAACTTTTGACACACACTGTAATAGTGTAAATAAACATAGCTGCCAACATCCAGTTATGTGCGTCATTGAGTTCTAGTTCCTGCTTGACGTGCCATATCTCATCGTGTTTACCTACCTTTTTAATAACTTTTAAACAGTTATTACACAAACCACGATGAATAGGGTTGCCATAATTGCCAAGCATTGATACGGGACGTTTAAGTGTTAAATAAAACATGAAAAAAGTGGGTAGGTAACGGTTTATTTTACTAATAATCTGCTAATTTTACTAATGGGGATAAAAAATCAATCAAGTTTAAACAATCTAATAAAATGAACACGTAGAATAATAAAAATGATGCGAAGCTAATCCTTTTTAGCCCAGTTATATTTTAAAGTTGACTTTATTTTCTTAATTATACCATTTTCTTCTTTCACATAATTATAAAATTGGGCGCAAGTCATTTTAAAATTATAATGACTCAGAGTTTAGAGAGAAAACGGGACGAATATTAATACGGGACTGAGCAGTGAAATATGGTGACAGTCCCGTATATACGGCACATATGGCAACCCTAACGATGGAGGCTTCCATAGGAAATTCATAGAGGCAATATTCTCATCTTTGCAAGCATAGTTCACACATTTGCGGGTTTATGTGAAGTTTATGGTACCCACTTACTTCGTTCCTCTCCAACTCTTTGCCGCCAAGAACGGCGATGAGAGAACATTTGTTTTGGATGGGTCTAGATGTTTCTAACGAGTGACAAGCGCGCATGCGCACAAATTGATCTTTTCATCGGTGTTTTGCTTATCAGGCTATATTGCGCCACGTTTCGATTGGATTGTTTTGTTCAACTCTTTGATGAGATTGGTCGATAAATTCGAATTTGAATAAAGCTTCGTTTGGAATTCTTCGGATTGAATATCGGTTCAGTACCGTGTATGTTATTCTGTGTGTTTCGTTTCTCAATGAATAAGTGAAGCTCAATGAATTCCGCTATGCTGAAAGCGAAGCCTCTGATATTTCTTAAGTTAAAAAATTTGCCCGGTACACGCTTGAAATGCCGCAAGCATTGCGTGCGGAAATTCTAGTTTTCGGAATTATTTTTAAAAAACCTAGATTCCTAATATTCAGTGAAAAAGCGAAGCTACTAGTTTCCTGCTTTGCTGAAAGCGAATCCGCTGAAGTTTTTTAAGTTAAAAAAAATTTGTCCTTGTACACGCTTAAAATGCCACAGGCATTGCGTGCTCAATTTCTCGTTTTCATGTGACGCATGCGCAAGAGAGCAATAAAAATCGCACTGCACATCCAAAACAGTATTTGGCGACGGCAAATGAAATTGCGCCAAGAAAAATTCGCAAGGAACAGGTGCATACCGTAAAATCCACATTTACCCATTTGCGAACATTGATTGATAAAATAAGCTTTAGGAAGAGTCGTCCTTTAGTGGTCGCGACAGACTAGAGCATAAAGCCAGCACTCTCCCTTCGAATCTGACGAAAGGCATATTTAGGGAATTCTGTATTTTGAAAATGTCCTTGCTTTTACAAATGTTATCTTGCATTTTATTCAAATCAAACATGAAGATTAAGAAAATGTCTTATTTTGTGCTTATTTTATTTGTACAATTTGTTCTGTTTGAATCTGTAGAGCGATTATTTTTTGGAAATTCATAACATGGGATTTCGTTTTTTTAAAATTGAAACTTTAAAATGCTTCTTACTATTGAATATCATTCATCATCTTTTCAACTTACTATCTTAAATCGAATATGAAAAGAAAAAGAAAAAGAAAATTGTTATTTAGACAAGATATTTGTAACAAAATGGGGGGCTTATAGTGGGGGCTGTTGTTCGTTGACTTTTCTCAAAGAAAGTTTTGAGAAACAATGGTATTAAAATGGAATTTTTGTGTAAGGAAAATGGAACATGAATTATTCATCTGTTTTTCATTTTATTGATACAGTATTCATTGTTTTCAAATGTTTCGTAAAACTTATTAATAATTAAGAATTAACAAGCATAATTATAAATGCTAGCAGGAATATTTAATTAATTAGTTTGCCATTGTGGCCTTACAATAAATCATAGGTTTGAATGAGTATTTCTCATAAAGTCAGGAATCGTGAAGAATTTTCATAAAATGTCGTAGAACTCCTATAACTATCAATGCTGCCCCGGGGGTCACCAGGAATTTGTGGATGAGAAGCCGCCGTATAAGTAAGCTGGTTCTCGCTTTCCCTGGGGGGGGGGCGGCCGTCGCTGTTGATGGCCATTAGGATCCCGGCCTCAGTACTCGAGCTATTGCAGCGGATGTCATTCAGATTTTCCGGATGTCAAGGCAGGGCGGGGGGATTCATTTTAATGTCTTGCACTATAACTATCGATGGCTTTTGTACATATGCATCCTTTCTTTCTAATTGTATAGCTAGTTGAAATTGGTCAGCGGTCGACTATATACCTAGCTGTATTGTAGAAAAATTCAACAGCTATTGAAAATATTTTATTGGTAGATTCAGTTGAAAGTTCCTCGGTTACCGAAATTTGGCGCGAGGATGCCTTGTTTTAAGGTAGATGGGAGTTACTTAATATCGAAATCTTTGCTATGTGAAAATGAAACAATCGAAATTCAAATTCGTAATATATGGAACTCAAACTACTGATGCTTCAACGGAATTTTTTTCATTTGTTCAATATTAGTCTCATTTTTTTAATAGTGAAATTATGTCTTCCGTTTGCAGTCTAAGCAGAAATGTCAACAAAGAGACCTTACCTGTTACTCATTTGTTACACACCCACGCACGTTAATAGGTGCAACATCATAAAAGATTCTGTGAATTCAAGATTTGGGGCCGTCCACAAATGATGTCACGCTTGGAGGGGGTTCATGAAATTGTGACAGTTTGTGACAAGGGGAGGGGAGGGGGTAACAAGAAGTGTGACATTACCATTTTGGTTAAAATAAAAGCATTTAAAATCAGCAGATTCAATTTCGAAGTTGTTTTGAAATTACTAGAATTTGAGGGTATTTTTTAATCGGGGCTAAAACAACTTTCGTGTGATTTTTTACCACTTATATTCCTTTCTTTTTGAGAAAGGCATTCAGGGTAGGTTCTGAGAATATGGTAGCAGCAGAAGTTCTTCACCATTAGAAGACCCCTGTCACACCCTTGAAATGTCCAAAAAAAGATACGTCGCCCCACCTGGGTGAGTGGTAAAATTGGTAGTGGCACAAACAGGTTGATCTCATTGAGACACTTTTTTTTTTTTTTTTTTTAAATTCAATCTGTTTAGGAGTATTTTGTGTTCATAAAGTAAAGATAAGATTTAAAGCAAAATATATCAAATTCCATTTCAAATTCCAAAATACTACTGTTTACAATTGCTCTTTTATATTAATATTTTATTACTATTGTATATTAATTAGGTTTTTGTTGTAAACCTTAATCTTATTTCATACAAAATAAGTACACATATAATCATTATTATTGTTATGCTCACAAATGTCATTAAAATACATAGCTAAATTTTAAAAATAAAATTTTAAATATGATCTGTAACGTAGTGCTTTGTTCCTGAGCTGCAAGTTTATGTGTATGTAATATAGTGTGACATGTGACAAGGGGGAGGGAGGGGGTATGGTGAAGTGTGACACTTCGTGACAAGGGAGGGGGTCAAAAATATTGAAAAAAAGTGTGACATCATTTATGGACAGCCCCTTTGCACCATACTTCATTAGAGTATTTAGTTCACTCAATAAGCAATAAGTGTTCTTTTATACAAGGAGGAGTCAAAAATTTGAAAATCTTTTCCTTATCGATAAAAGTTTGTACAGCCTGCAGTAATGAAAATTAAAGGAAAAATGCTTAGTATTTAAAAAAAAATTCGAATTTGTCCGAGCATTCAGTTTTCAAGTGGCCTTTTCTTCACCTTTCTCATCCCCAAAGGCATCTTCCTTACATGCTAGGAAAGCTTGTAAAGAAAAGTTACATTTCCAACGCTCGTGCTGCCATCTAGTACGCCATAGTAACATTTTCTCACTGGAGTGTACTTTCGATAATATAATTGTTGTCATCTGGAAAATACAGAAAATAACAATTATCATCCTGTAAGGCGTCTTAATACTTGAAAAAAACAAGAATTAAAAAACAAAAACAGATTACTAAAATTAAATCAATGTTCTATTAACACAGAAATAAAATATCAACCTTATGAATAAAAAATAAATTCATGCATGTAAGCTAAAAGAACTAGGAAGGAAGAGTCTAGTATAGTAATCAAATATTTTATTTTCATTTCACATTTAATCAATAATTCCTTTAATTTAGGTACGCCTCTTCAGAAAACATCCATAATTAACATCTGATGGGAATCTTGCCCTTGCCAACTCAGAAACGAAAACCGAGACTGGTAGAGCTATTTCCCGTGAAATGTCCAAAAAGAATTCACTTCGTGCCAAGTAGGTGTCAAAGGGAGAAAATGTATCAGAATAATCAGGATATATATATATGTTTAATTCGAGTTATTGCTTATTTTAAAGTTATGGGAAAAGGAAATTCGAAGGAACATAGTTAAACATTAATTATCTACGTTTAGTGGGAAGACTTATCACATGCTTGTAAATAAACAAAAGTAAATATTAATCATTAAAAATTTTAAAAATCATTGGAAGAGCGTGTCATTAAAATTGATATTTAGAATCCAAGTTCCGATATTCATATAGATAATCAGTTTGACATCATATACTGTTCAGCAACGTATTCCGAGACTACCACTTTTGGACGACTTTACACCAGAAAGGGGTGTCAGGCAATGAGTCATATGAGCACATTTCCGGAGTTCTTTGTTAGATCACGCTCAGTAAAATGTAAACATCACCCTCCCATTCTTCACTTTCCCCCTATTTTGATGAAAATAACTCAGCCCGGCGCATGCACAAAAGCGCGGAGGGTTTCCGAATCCGTTGCTAAACAATACCAGTTGCTCTATTTTGCTTTTTTGGTAAATACTAAAAAGTTGTCCATAACAATCCAACTGATTATTGTAATTATAATAATTATAAAATAATCCGTGTTATTTTATATTGTGTCTTACAGAATAATAAAATTCTGAAAATAAATTTAAAGCACGGTTAAATATATCGAAAAAATAAATAGTACTTTTAAATTTGAACAGCCCATAGAAGTAAAAAATTGTAATACAAATCAATCAGCTTTTTCATCTGTCATTGAGTTAAAAACTGTAATTTTTAGATGATGCGAAGAATCGCGATAGAAGAAGTAACTTTTATGAGCATTCGTTTTTTTTTTTGCTTGCGAATCGAGTATAAAAGAGAAAATGTAAGAAATAAGCAAAGTTTCCATTCAGTACTTATAATTTGAATTTGAAAAAATGTCATACTTTTTTCATATTACACTTAACGCTAACGGATCTAATTATTGGGTGAACTTTCTGGATATACATAAAAATAAGAAAATCGAAATTTTAAAAGCGAAGTTTTAGTTGGAACATTTACAACTGAGAAAACTGAAAAAAAAAACCTGAAAGTATTAAAAAAAGTTCAAATAGGATGTTTTTATATTCTCAGCGTTTAATTTTCAGTTTATAATGAGGTTATAATCTATCATAAATTGCAAAATTCCTATATGAGTCAAGAATTAAATGTTAATAGTTACTAAATAATTTTGTAAATTTAAGTTGAAGAATTAAATTCGTTGATTGACTATCTACAAAAAATAAAGTTAAAGCAGCAAAAATATTTTTTTCATATAAAAAACCTATTGATCTATGGAATAACATTTATAAACTCTATTAGAAATGTAGAGCAGTTCTAAAATTCTGAAAGATAAAAGGAGTTTCTATTAAAGATATTTCTCATGAAAAAGATACAAGGACTGATCTAGCTAAAATGTCGAAACTTTATTCCGTTTGCATACACAAGAAATCATTTACAATTTACTGCATATTATAAATATATTTTTTAAATAATAGACTATTCTTATCAATTACAAAACAATAAACATTATTGCTATGAGATTTTTCAAATTGGACGTATTACTTAACATTTTTAATTCTAAATGAAATAGAGAATATTTTAAGTTTCGTCTTAAAGAATAATTTTATAAATAATTATACCTCGGTGATTTTTAAAGAAAAGGAAATGCCTTCGTCTACTATGTATTGTTCATGACTTTAACCAGAAGTTGCCGAAATATTTTTTTATATCGCTTTGGTCGGGGCCCTTTGATGATCACAGCAAATACGAGACACTTGTTGTTTGGTTTTATCTTTCTGAGATATTTAGACTTCCTCATATAGATCTAAAAATTCGACGAGAAAATTTATTACCATGTGATTATTACCTGCATAATTTAATTGTCACTCATATAAATACATCAGATTTTCTGAACTTCAAATCATAACGCTGTAGGTATTGGAGGGGGGGGGGGTTCACTATAGAAAGTTTCTGGCTCCACCCCCGAAAAAAGAGAAATAATGAAAAAAAAAAAGAAAGCAATTAGACATAAATAATACATTTTATTGTTACTTACATCGCTTTTTCTTCATATTGATTAATTGTGCGCTTCTTTGAACCAAAAATTTGTCGTAACTGATCTTTATCTTTAAAACAAACATGTAGATTTCAACATAACTTTGTACATATTTAATCTTGATCTCTCAGTGCCTTCAGTCATGCCACATTTAATCGAGTTTTTTCATTTGTCCAGAAATAATTCATATCACAAAATGCTCTTTCGGTAGGTGCATAAGTTCTTGATAAACAAAAGTAAAGTTACAGGAAAATGGTTGTTATAAATCCCAAACGGTATACTTCAAAAACCTAGGGATGTCCTGTTTATTATTTCTTCCCTGACTTCCGTTTCTAATCATTATACTTAAACATCGATAAATATTACAAAAAATAAATGGTTAATGTTAAGTTTAAGGAACGGAGCCATTCCTCTCCACTTTGCATCGCCGATTCATAGCCGCCAAGAGAAAAATGGTTTAGCGATGTGTTTACATTGAGGAAATTCTCGTTTTTGGATTAAAAAAAAAAAAAAACATAGATTCCTAACATTCAATGAAAAAGTGTAGCTACCAGATTCCCGCTTTGCCGCTGATGTTTTTTTAAGTTTAAAGAAATTGTCCGAAACGCGGGCGCAAGAGAACAATAAAATGTTCTCTGCGTATCCAAACAAATGTTCTCACATCGCCAAACCATCTTGCTCTTGGCGACAAAAAGTTGGCGATGCAAAGTGGAGAGGAACGGCTCCGAACCTTAAATTTAACTTTTACCAAATAAATGTTACCAGAGAGTCGGAACAAATTTCAGTTTCTTTCTTCTACTATATTAGGATGATTATAATAGCAACAGCTGGAAATAATAGCTAATTCTTCAGAAGCAGACTTCTAAAACAATAAATGGGTTCAATTTTTTAAATATGAACTATTTACCTAAACATTTTTAATAGGCAGTCAAAATTCTAATTGTTTAGTGAGGTTTATTCCGAACTGAGCCGGTTAATCCCGGACCCTAGTCACTAGCATTTGGACAAGCAAAGCATGTCCTTCTTCCAAATTGTTGAGGCAATCCATAAGATCAGCTTTCAGTCCTCTTCCTGTTGATCTGAATAGCGTTACGTCTTGTGTTTGTAGCCAGTGGTAGCAATAATGACTGGGATCAACGTCTGAACTAAATTTTTTATTGTCCAAAAACTAGAAAATTTTGTCCCAAGGTCCATGCACTGTAAAATAAACAGAACATATAATATTTTTTAATTAAAAAATATGAAACAGTTATGCAGTTAACATGACATGTATTTTTTAAAGGGAAGGAACAGGAGTGGCGTTAGAGTCCGCCCGACCGGGGGGGCCAGGGTTTCCCCGACCTGCTGTACAAGGGGAGGGGCGTAATGTTGACCCTCTCCCTTTTCGCCAGATCATTATTTATCTACTAGTTGCATAGACTATTGCGTGGACGGGGCAGGGGTGGCACCAGAGGAGGGACCGAGGGGCCAGGGTCCCCCTGTCGGGGATGCTGTGCCCCCCGGTCGGGGAAAATTTTTGTACGGGGTATTCAACTGTAGTTGATAAATAATAATCTGGCGAAAATTTTAAATCAATTTTATTACACTCGTCCCCCCCGTCGGGGAGATCGTGCCTCCCTGTCGGGCAATTCGGCCCCCCCCGCCGGGCAAACTCTAGCGCCATTCCTGGGACGGGGTACAAAATTTTGCCTCGATGGGGGGCACAGCATCCCCGATAAAGGGCCCTGTCCCCCCCCGGACACCCCACTGACGCCACCCCGGGAGGAAAATTGGTAGGTGTGTGTTCATTTTTTTTTTGGTAAAGCTTTTTCTTCTAAAATGTGATGTCGTCAGACCTCTTTACAAAGTTCTGTACAACTTGCCTGAAATGAGGAGTTACTGTTTTTTGCAGAAAAGTATACAGAAATTTTTTACTACGATCGGAAATATGGAATGTTCGGACTTTTTTAAAAACAAAGAATGCTCCCTTTGATTACAAGACATGAATAATATCTGTTCTTTAATATCTTTAAAATGAAGAATTATTACTTCTGACAGTATTAACAAAATGCGAAATCTCTTAAATGTTTTTTCCAGCACATATACTCTTTAGAATAAGTTGTTTTTAGATTTCTTACGAAGGTATTCTTTATCTGTAATAAGTACAACTAAAATTTCCATTTTTTTTAAACACTATAAAAATACATTTTATTTTATGAAATTGAAAATATGAATATTAGATCATAAAACAGTTTCCACATAACTTAACTGCTCTGTAAATTAGTGATCCTAAATTAAATACTCCCCGAACATCAATAAATTTTTATCTTCCACACTTGTCAAATAGTAAATTCTCGTAAAATGACTTTTAGCTCGTGGCGACATCTATAATACAAAAGCTAAACTTGAAACACTCAATCTGTGTCGCAAAGAATTAAAAATTCAAATTCTTCTCTTAGTTCTTGCTAGAAAGTACGTATTTTTTAAAATTATCGAAATCTAAAAAAATTAGAAGTTGAATTAATACAAATCATACTTGAAGGTAAAAACAACTGTAGCATTTATTATTAGCATCAGTTATTTCAGAAACCTCATAAGTGACTATTTTTCGGTAATCGACATTTTTTTTTACGAATCAATTCTTTAGAGATCGGCGCATAGTATGAGGCTTAAACCACTTTAATTAGGTTAGTGAGTATTATCTAAACTAATTGTTTAATATTGCCTTTTCTTTAGAAACCTTATAAATCAGTGACTTATGTAAGTGATTTCTACCGGACATCAGCTAATCATGCCGTATAACAGTTTTGTGTTTAATAATAAAAAAATTCCTTTAAAGGTCGAAAGTCTGAAGCATTCATGGTCGAAAATAACGACATAAAAGAATATAAACAGGTGACCCTCGACTCCAGCATTACATAAAAAAAAAAAATGCACTCTGAAGAAACGTATTAGAAGAGCAAAATCAAGGGAGCAGAAAGTTATGTTCGAAGTTTCTGAGTTTTCTCAAATGACCTATGATAAGAAGAACCCGGGATTGGTGAGGGCAAGACTTCATTGACGGTTTATCAACGAATACGTTTCGGTTCAAAAACAACAGAATGATTTCTGAAATGACCTATGATAAGAAGAATCCGGGATTGGTGAGGGCAAGACTTCATTGATGGTTTATCAACGAATACGTTTCTGCCCGAAAACAACAGTAGTGAACCTACTGACCTCCGTAATGCTTCGGCCTACCAAAGCGGGTATCTTGCAATAAACTAAAACAAAATAGATGACGTCCAAAAACTCTTAAATCGCATTCCAGATGAATTTAAAGGTTTTTTTACAACAGTATTATTAACTGGCCAACTATGACAGCCAGCATTCCAGATCACGTAGAACAAGATCAAGACAATTAATGAAATAAATTATTTTTTCTTAATACCTGATATCATTTTGCCCTTAAAAATGAACAAAGAAGTTTTTTGGTTCTAAATACTTATTTTATCATAATTTCACTTTCATGGATACATTTTTAATTCGTAAGATTCGGAAACCTTATAAGTTAGGACACTTTAGCAAGTAATAACTAACTAATTAGTGGATATGGAACATCTGCAGGAGTCGAGACAATTAGGTATCCAAAAGAGGTTTAATCTGAAACAAAATGTTTGTAATGAGACTTCTCAACTGTTAGCGGAAAAACAGTTTTCTTTGTTTTCCCAACAACTAACCTGCGATGACTTGTGGGGTTTCTGAAATAACTGATTCAATTTATTCCAACTTCTAAGCAACTATCAGTCATTAAAAAGGAAAGAAAAAAACCCCTCGGTTGTGTGCTGTTTCTCAAACTACGTTGAAATGCATGAGCTATTATGAAATCGTATGTATGTAGAACTGTTTTTGTTGTTCCTATTAGAAAACTTCAACTAAGATCTTGACACTCCTTTTAAATGTGTTTTCATTTTAAGACTAGAATAGGATGTTTATACATGTTTTATTAAGCTACCAACTTTATTTGAAAATAATCTTAAAAGAGCTGAAGTGTAAAATGATATGTTTCTTAAAGCGGCAGAGTTTTGAATTTAAGGTGCATAAAACCGTATAGACATATTATACTCTAGTAATAAGAATGCATTTTAAAGCCCTATAAGTTTCGGGCATGATCAGTTTTAAAATTATATCATAAAGAATACTAACAACGTTATTTGAATGGAAATGACTGAAGTGGAATTATTTATATACATAACAAAATAAGAAGACCATCAAATATGTTAATTTTGAATCATAGCAAGCATATTATCCTCCAGTTTTGAATGATTTATAAACGATATTTAATGTTCATTTTTGGAAAGAAATATAAATGATTTTTAGGAAATAGGCAATGACTCTGTGATTCAAAGACTGACATGAATTAACTGAATTAATGAATTAGACTAATAAAAGCAAGTAATGGGTTTGAATGAGGAGGCAAGCCGAACCCTGACCGAGCTGACCTTTTCTCAAAGTTGGTCTATACTGCTGTACATTCCCATAAGGTTGGGATCTATTCCAAATAAGTAATTCCTTTTAAGCCATCTAGTGACGTGAACAAACTAATCTGAAGCACAATGCGAACGATTTCCTTAAATTACCCCTTTCCCTGATTAAATGTCTCTCAATAATTCCTTGTCTATATTTATTCTATACATTTATTTACATATTCTATACATTTATATACCATATTCAATCCAGTTGCAATTCAGAGAAAAACATGCTTGTATTTCCTTATATATTCATTTATCTACAGAGTTCGATTACAAACTATAAGTGCTGGTTTATAAGACCGTGTAGAACAAGTTTTATGTAGCAAGTCGTGTCCAAAAATAAAACTGTGTGGTGCTACAGCAAAGTGGTCGACATACAAAAAAAAAAAGCCGATAGCGGTGTTAACATGGCTTTAGTAATAGAAGCAAATTTAATTATGCATATGAAGAAAGAAGTCATGGCTACTTCATAGAAAATGTTCAAAATTCTTCCCACCCGTTATAATGCAGGCTTTACAATATTGAAGCACAGATCCTCGGACCCACTCGAATTGGGCATATTTACGTAGCGATGTGTGGGGCTACCTCGATAGGACCTATCTTCATCTCTGGATTAGTAGAGCGGACCATGTCCATTACAATCCCCTAGTCTGACTCCCGCGAATTTCTTCCTATAGGAATACATGAAGTGCCTGGTATGTGATACACTTGTACTATCATACATCGACCTCGCTGCCAAGATCGCAATAACGGCCACACGTATACGTGGCTCATCTCCCCAATTTGAGCGGGTTCGAGAATCCATGTGCCAACGTTATGAAGCCAGAGGGCGGATGAACGAAATTTCGAACGTATTCCATTATGCAGCCATGAAATTTTCCTTTATTTGCATAATTAAATTTGTTTCTGTTAATAAAGTCATGTTTACACCACTATCGTGGGTCACATTGTTCTAGGACAGCACGGTTTTAGTTTTGGGCACAACTTTCTATGCCAGTGGCAAATCCAGGATTCGTGTCTGGGAGGGGCTGAGGTCATAAAAATTTCGTATCGTCATGACGGATGTCAAACCTCATGGCTTATGGAAACTAAAACACTTTAACTTTATAAACTTGACTCATCTGGCATTAAGAATCATAAAGAACACTACGATACTTTCGATAATTTAACAAAAAAATACAGTGAAATAAGTAGCCAAAAAGTGTTTTCGACCCTGTCAACGCTACAAGTTCAAGTGGAATGACTAGAAAAGTAGGAAAATTTTCGAGCCTGTCAAGCCAGAAATCAATGCTGTCATGTTTTTATTATTTTTTAAAGAAAGGAGAATTAAGAACAAACAGCTGTAGGGATTTTAAATAAAATCAAGAATTCTGGTTTTGCTCTGGGAGGGGCTGCAGCCCCATAGACCCCCCCTGGATTCGCCACTGTTCTATGCAAAACTTGTTCGTCATGACCTGACCGATGAGCACGTAAGTTTGTAAACGACTTTTCAAATAATCTACATATTTCTTGTAAAAGAAGTACGATACAGTTTTAAAATGACATACTCATACTTTATTCCTCCTTATACATGCCAAATATCTTATTTCCGACGCTTATGCGCTTTCTCCTGCTAGTGTATGATTATGTATGTGTATTCTTTCTCTTCCCTGAAACAGCTCCTCTTGAGGTTAATTTAAGCTCATGATGGCTCGGATGAGGTTCACCTGCGGCAAGTAAACCAAGTCAATTGATTCGTTTCGGAACGAGAAATGTCCATGTAGTTAACTGAAGTTATTAAACGTCACTTTCTTGTCCCATCGCTGTGCTCTGGCGCGTTTCATGCAGCGAACCCACACATTACAGATGGTATGTTTGTAGGGAGGTTTACGGGAGTTGAAGTACTGAATGTCCTACTTTTCATTCGCGTTTTTGTAGTGACTCTCCCTTCAAAGGGAAATCTAAATGAATGTTTCTCGAATCTGAATGGAACTGAAATAGCTCTCGTCGTCAAAGCGGGGCGTAAATATGACTAACTTGGAAGTGAAACTCTTCATAAAGTTGTTTTATACTATATGAAGAATCTTGGAGCGTGTCATTTGCGCAAGTTTTTTAGTATAAGTCAAAGATTAATATCATTTTTCTCGTTTTCTACGGTTTCAGAAATGCGCCGGGATAAGAAACGAAGCTTGCCAGTTTTATTTTTCCAGTTTTTAATATGAAAATTCAATTCGAGTTTCTGTCAAGTTCACTCTTAAACATGAAACCAGGTCTGTGTAAGACTGTACTTGATAGCCTGTCTTTTGATTCTTTGCCTTTCGTTTCGAAATAGCTAATCGGATAAACAAACCAATTGCTAATTGTAATGCTCTCAAGAACGAACTCTTCTGCTTAAGTAAATTATAAGATACGTTAACAGTTTTCACGCTAAGATTTTTTTTGTCTTTCTATCGCCCCATCGGGGGGACACCGCGTGTTCGCGGATGAGAGGCTGCCGTATAAGTAAGCAGGTTCTCGTCAACCCGATGGCACAATAATGGCGGTGTGGCTCTTTGGGCCCAATTCCGATGACAGGTCGTACGCCGGTAGAACGGGGGGTTGTTGCATGAGCCGCTCGTAATGGGGGCTATTATGCAGGAACCACAGTGCCTGACTATCTGTCGCGGCGGTCGGTCATTCAATAGTTTACCGGATGCTTAGGCAGGGCTGGGTGATGTCCTTTGTGGCTTACACTATCTTTCTATCTGATCACTTCTTATAAAGAAATTGCTTCATTCAACCGCTTGAAAGACCAATGTTCTAACCCCCTGCTCAATTTTAAAAAGGTAAAAATGATCAGATGACGACACCTGAGCTGGCATCTCCTCTCCAAACTTCCGCACCACACCAGCGGGAGGACGTTTGGACTTGGAACCCTCCGGCTCCATGGCTGAGACCTTACCACTAGGCCACCGAGGCCAAAACCTGATATTGCAAAATGACTTTTAAAAATGTACATAAATAAGTTTTTTAAAGACACAGCCGTTAAATAATCGAAGTTTTGTTTAGCACAATATTTTTGATAATCGAAGAAAAAAATCTGAAGGTTTTATTCGAAGGAAAAACGTTCTGCTCTATTTCATGTTTGATAAATCATCCTTTCACTAACGCATGCTTTCAATGCAACAGCTGCAAAAGAAAATCTTAATATATTTAATTATTATAAGCACTTCTATACACCACCGTAAGACTGTTAATATGACTTAGAATGCATACAGTTTTAAATCCATGCTTTTTTATTTATTCATTAGTTTCAAGTTCCCTTTTTTTTTATAGTAGATAATAGAGCAGCCATTTTATCACTGGATCTTTTTTATACTGAAATATAGTAAAACTGAGTGAGTAAGTTCAAAACTCTTCATATCTGTAAAACAACTTTTTAAAATTACATGCTTGAAATATCAGTTTATGAAATTATTGACTATAATTAATTATTGCATTAAAATTTAAACTTACACATTTTTCTTGAATTTTTTTTTAAAATAATGTTTAACGAATTATCTTTATTAACTTCATTAAGAAGTGGATTAAGTAAATTTAAATTTCTTTTCATTAATTTTATTTTTGTAGCTTTTTTTAAATACAAGTTAACGTTATCACTAATTTTTAACACATGGTGTAATTACTTATTTTTCTTGTTTTAAGCAATATTTATATTAAGTAATAGAACTAACAGTCGCTACACGAATTTTATTTCTAGTTTTGCTTTACTCATGAAAAATGGTGCAAAACAAAATATAAACAAAAAGTATTTATTACTAACAGTTTGGATTTACTGTTATGATTATTCTCAATGTTATTTTAGAAACAGTATTTCGTCGCTTAACAAGCAACGCCATCTATCTCAATTTTTTGAAACTTCAAACAGGAAGAAAATGCTCAATTTTTCGCAACCAATAACGAATATTTTTTTAACATCTGGTGAGAACACGTGGTCTTATTTTTATATCAGGTATTAAAAAATTCAGAAATATCCGTCATTGGTTGCGAAAAATTGAGTATTTTCTTCCTCTTTGAAGTTTCAAAAAATTGAGATAGATGGCGTTGCTTGTTAAGCGACGATTTATACAAAATGATAATCTTGCCTTTTCTTTTATCGCGATTCTGCGATTTTACAAGAAAAAAAGGTTTAGCTTTCGATGCATAATTTCATACAGAAAATTTGAAAATTGATTTACAGCTATATCACAGAAATAAATTTATATCGTGACAAATTTATTGCGAGATTGTTTTACGATTGCTAACTTTTTTGCATTCATGAGAAGAATTACTTACATTTTATGCTACGAAATTGCTCACATTCTTGCTTGATTTGGTTTTGGTTATTAATTAATACCCCATTCTAAAGCAGAACGAAGTATTTGGAAGCACACATACCTCATGAAGTTGAGCAGTGCTAATATATATGAACCGCTACACCACTTTCCAGGCTCCTGTATCTCACCATTATGAGTGCGTTTGAGATAAACGGATTTCATGTGCATTAGCGTGCAGAGTGTATCTTTGGCTGACGCGGAACTCAAACCCGACACGTTTTGGCCGCGACGTCACGATAGCGCCAGGCAGCGCAAATCTAAAGTTTTATCACGCTAATAAGCATAAAGTAGTATAGTATACAGGGTGTCCACACTTATCGTGGTCCAATAGCTAATTTCTAAACCATTAGAGATAGACATATAGTTCCAATTGGAAAAATGCTTTCAATAAAGGGAAGAATTATATTTCATGTTTTATGAGTCACTACATATATTTCTAAAAAAGTTACAAAGTCCAAGTTTTTATACGGTCCCCCGGTCCTATTTGTCATATTTAGTAAAATATTCTTGACTCTCCAACATTTTAAACAAAAAAAAAAAGTCCCACTCTTCTGCGACTAAAACTGAGCGAGTATGGAGCTTTGAATTTCATGATTTTTAACCAATCAGCGGCTTCGTCGAGCAAATGCTGCGCATTGATTGGTGGGTCGTCTTCAAGACGTCTATTGAAGTGGTGCAAAGTGGTCTAAGTCAGCGATATTCAAAGCTCCATAACTCGGTCAGCTTTAGTTCCAAAAGACTGGTGCTTTTTTGTTTAATATGTTAGAGCAGCGGTTCCCAACCTTTCGGGTTTTGAAGCCCACCCTTTGTGTAAAAAATATTTTGAGGCCTGCTGACTAAATATGCAAGTAAAAAAAATATAAACACATATAACACATATATACAGGGTGTCTAAGAATTGCGGGAGACATTTAAAAAATTAATAAAAATTCTAATAATATTACAACCACGTATTTTTTTTCAAATAAGAGAGCAATTAAAAAAGTTTTTTTCAGATAGATAACTCGGCGTTACGGCGTTCTAAATTTGCAACATCGAGAGAATTGCGTACGCAATGGCTACCAGCAGAAGCCGATGCGCGTTTTCTGGTTTCCTTTTTTAGTTTTTCTTGATTATTTCGAAAAATATCCAATTTTAATATTACATCCGAGTTAACAAATTAAAGAGCGTAACATTCCCTACAAATACATGCTTTTATTTTTCTTCTAGCTTAAACAATTTCTTAGATAATGGCTCTGAAAAATGGGATATTTTCAATAATTTAAGGCCACCTAGACAACCGTAACGGCGCGTTTCCTATCTAAAAAAACTTTTTGAAATGCACTCATTTAAAAAAATGTAGTTCTAACATTCTTAGGCTTTTTTTATTATTAATTTTTAAAATGTATCCCACAATTCTCGGACACCCTGTATATTATATGCCCGTATATGCTAATAATTAGTGAAGCTTACTATAACAGGAATAAAAATGACAGGAATAATAAAAAAGCAAGAAAACTAGAGAAAACGTTTTAAGCTCCACTAACTAGCGTTTCCCAGCCCACTAATACGCTAACCGAGGCCCACAAGTGGGCCGCGGCCTATGGGTTAGGAACCACTGTGTTAGAGTGTCAAAAATATTTTACTAAAGATGATTGATAGGACCGGGGGATTGCATAAAAAGTTGGATTTCGTAACTTTTTCAGGGATATATTTATTCACTCAAAAAACATATATTATAATTCTTCCCTTCATTTAAAGTATTTTTCCAATTGGAACTATATATGTCTATCTCTAACGGTTTAGAAATTCGTTATTGGACCACGATTAAGTGTGGATACCCTGTATAAGAAAAGCAGTAAGATAAGCATAAAGTTACTATTATGCTAATCTTTTACATTTTCAAAATGTAATATGTGTCTTCGGATGATTATCGTTTGTTTTATGGATATGTTAGCAGAAGATGCTAAATGATTAGAATCTTCTGCATCACAATTGAGACGAGATGACTTTAAATAAAAATATCCAATTCTATCCGAGAGCATATGCAAACTTATTTTATTCCTTTGACACTCTTGCTCAATTCCCATAAATAGTATCTTTTAATCATTGATTAAAAATATTTTTTGTCTCCTCATTGCAAAAAAAACAAACAAACAAAGAAAAAGAGAATAATAAACATTTTTAAACAAGGCAAGCTATAGTCATATAATTTCTTCTGCCATATTTGAATGAGTCTTGAAAAGTTATACGATTTAAAAAATTTAATTGTTTTTATCTTCTATAATTCCAGTGATATTAAACAAACTTTCTTTTAATACTGAATTCTCCTATTTGGACTTTATATCATAAGTTTTCTTGATATTAATATGATTTTTTTGTTTGAAATATCCGATAATGAATCAAGAAAAAGTTCTCAAATTTATTCCCGATACTATAATTAACGTTTACTCACTTAAAATTAAGAAAGGGCCCCCCCCCCCCCAGTTGTACGTATATCCTCTTTGATAGTTTTTAGGTATAAAGCGCTAATCCCAAAACATTGAGCTTTGAAGAAAAACATTTTCTTTCTGTTATCATAAGCGAAATTAAAGATTTTAATTAAATCTACATTTACACTTCAATGAAAGTGATTAAAAAGACAAACAACCTTTATTACTTCGTTATTAAAGCTTTTAGTAAAAATTATGATTTATAATAAGAAACTCCAGTGATGAAGATACTCTTTATAGCTTCATATGATCAATGCACTTCGTATTATTTTATTTTAATTCGAACAGTAAAGTATGCAAGTCATACACAACCTCGTAGATTCTGTATTGGAAAATCATCCATTAAAGTATATGAAGGTTTGACGCGCTTATTGATTTTTTTTTATAAAAACAGTCTGAGTCGAGGAATTATGAAAGTTATTGAAAAGGCTGTGAGAATAAATGGTACTAAATTTTATATCAGACTGACGTTAACAAGACAGATGGATGTTCTTTTTTAATGTAATTTGTGTCAGTTATATCGCTCAAATGCCTTCACGTTCCCCAATTATTAAATAAAACTACAATCTTTAAAAGGAAAAGACTTGTTAACGACAGTTGTTATTATTATTTTTCTTGCCTTATGGTGAAAAAGTTTTTTACATGCGTCTTTTTCACATTAAAAGAGCTTTCTATACGATCTGGAACTACCATATTCAGAAGTGATTAATAAAACCTTTTATATTGATATCTATATTCTTAGATCAGTAATAATTCTGTAATATGTTAAAAAGAGAAATGACTTAAATGAAATTTGCAACTTAATATCAATGAGTAGCACTTTGTAAAATTGGACTGAATGAATTTTTAAGATGCTAAAATCTGTCGAGTTTCATTTATTTATTTTTTCAAAACTGTTCGAAAATGAGGTTTCATTATTTGAGATACGTAACTAAAAATCATTCATTCACAAAGGGAAAACAACAATTACCGAAAATGTTTCAAATATTTAAGGGAAGGTTGTCAAATTTGGACCACCTGGACATTTTTTATGTACAGTGCTCAAGAAGTAATTTTAATGAAAGACAAGATATAGAGTTTATTGGAGTTTATTTATCTTCAGAACAATGTAGGACATTGCCTGAAGTGCCCAGATTGGACCACTGGGTGCACAGATTGGATCACTGGGTGCCAGATTAGAGCACTGGGTGCACAGATTGGACCACTGGATGCCCAGATTTGGCCACCAATTTCTTTAGACACAATTAAAGCAAAAACATGTTTTGATTCTCAAATTCCTTCCAGCAAACAATGTAATAACCCGAGTATGACATTTTATGCACTATATCACTTCTTATTCCTGTGTTTCCTCACAAATAATACAAAACAATGTAATCTTTTTTTTCTTTTTGATCCAATATTTGATGGCTCGAGTGTCCTTTTATTGTTTGTTTTTTTGCTTTGGCTTGTTACACTTCCAATTTATGAGGACTCCTAGCGGTGATTTCTGAGCAACTCCTGTAATTAAAGATAATAATTCCTTTGATTTAAACAGTCCAATTTAGGCAATTTTTTGGGACAAAAGCCCTTAACCTTATCTTTAAACTATTTTAATAAAATTATTATAGTAAATTGTAGCCAAACAAATTTCCTATCTGAGGATATAAGTAATAATTATAGCATACTTTTCTATTTACTTTAAAACAGCGTAATGGTTTTTTTGTCTTTTACTGAAATAATTAATTGATGATACCTAAATCTAAATATTTATTCTCTAACTGTAACCAAGTATCAGTTTCTCTTATAAATGATTTCATACATACCATTTACATCGTTACAACATATTTTGCCTATTTTACGGCCCAAATATTTAACAGAATTGATATTACGATACCAGTCCAAGCTAGGCGCAGGTCCAAATTCGTCGATTCTCCCCTATCAAGTTGTCTTTATGAATGAATTATGTGTTAGTAAGATATTTTTTTTATCAATAACATATGTTTAGATTACTATCCTTTAGATCTGATGAAAACTCATGTCCTGATCCCTGAACTTTATATACAGGGTGTCCACACTTATCGTTCTCAATAGATAATTTCTAAACCGTTAGAGATAGATATATAGAGTTTCAATTGGAAAAATGTTTTAAATGAAGGAAAAAATTATTATATATGTTTTTTGAGTCACTAAATATATTTGTGAAAAAAATACGAATTCTAACTTTTTATACGGTCATCCGGTCCTATCAGTCGTATTTAGTAAAATATTCTTGACATTCTAACATTTTAAACAAAAAATGTCCCACTCTTCTGCGACTAAAACTGTGCGAGTTCTGGAGCTTCGAATTTCATGATTTTTAACCAATCAGAGGCCTCGTCGAGCAAGTGCTGCGCATTGATTGGAGGATCGTCTTCAAGACTGCTATTGAAATGGTGTAAAGTTGTCTAAGTCAGCGATATAACTCGGTCAGATTTAGTCGCAGAAGAGTGGGACTTTTTTTGTTTAAAATATAAGAGTGTCAAAAAAATTTTACTAAATATGACTGATAGGACCGGGGGACCGTATAAAAAGTTAGGATTCGTAACTTTTTCAGGAATATATTTATTCACTCAAAACACATATATTATAATTCTTTCCTTCATTTAAAGCATTTTTTTCAATTCGAACTATATGTCTATCCCTAACAGTTTAGAAATTAGCTACTTTTCACGATAAGTGTAGACACTGTATAAAATTTTAGTCGAATGTTGTGTCACGCAAAGAATTGGCAACATGAAGAAGCCATCACTGGGATATCAGGAAGAAGAAAGGGCTCTGTGACTGACTTCTTGCAGTCATTCGACAATGCTGGTGTAAATTATTAGTGATTTTTAGAGCTAAATGAAAATATGAGTAAAAAAAGTTCACGAGTTGTGTATTTAAATTATCTACAAAGGTATTGAAATAACTAGGAAAGGGATAGTTTAAAAATTAACTGAAGTTCCAGTATGTGTTAATAAGATCTTCTGTTTTAAGA
>BGPR01000001.1:200855-275864 GCA_013235015.1 Araneus ventricosus
TAGGAAAGGGATAGTTTAAAAATTAACTGAAGTTCCAGTATGTGTTAATAAGATCTTCTGTTTTAAGACAAATTCTAGAAGAATCATTTAAGTTTAGCCCTTCCGTCTACCATGCAATGTCTTCAAAATCCCATTGAAAAGAGTGAAATTTCTTCGGAAGTGCCTTCTCTTGGATTTGGCTGTTCTTGGGAGGCTTGATGGGGGAATGCTCTTCATTGTGGATTAGTATTGACCCGAGTCTCTTCTCCAAAAGAAATGAAGCTAGTATTGAAACGGACTTAAGCTTCTAAAGGCCATTTATTTAACGGAAGCGATGAACCTTGCCCAGAAAGCTAATTAAATTGTTTACAGAAAGTGAAAAGTGAGCAGAGAACGCAAAACAATTCTATCCGACGAAGCTAATTAAGCTTCACAATTGACTTTGGGATTGGTTTCATTCGGAATGAGTAGACTTGGAAAGGTGAATAAAAATGGGTAGAACTGCACTCTCTTGGACGAATGGATTCTTGTAGGTTTTTTTCGGTATGTTCACCGAAGTGATTGGTAAGGGTTGAATGCTTCTCAAACTCATTTCCAAACTTTTCAGGGCAATGCCATCTTCTACTCTGTAATGCAGTTTAAGCTATAAATAAGTATATTCCTCAAGACCCGATGTGGAATGTTACAGTTTTCGTGATGATTATTGTTTTAGTCTATGATAAACTAAAGACGTTTGGATAATTTTAGTAATGAATTTAAGCTTTATACTGAGATTCAAAGCCATTTCTTAGATAAGTTTAGATGATCTGATTGGAAGAGGCTGGAAGGATAAATTGTTCTACCGAGACTTTTTAAAGATTTCGAGGCTTTCAATTTGATAGGGCGAGAATTTTCTATTTGTTTTGAAACTATACGAGGCCAAAATGGAGATTCTCCCTAAATTGCATCAGACGTTTCTCCAGATCCTAAAGATAGTTTAGAAAATAAATTAATAAATTAACCTAGCAAACTTTTGTTTCAGGCTAAAATCTTTCATTATTGTAAATCAGGTGGAGAATCGCGGGTCCTGAGATTCGGGTTAAGTTATGGGACCATTAAAAACATGTTCTGATTCGTTTATTTTAAGATGTAAACTCTGGAGACTCTGAAATAAAACCATTTTTCATCTAATGAGATAAGTAACGATGCAAAGTTATCGAGATTTTCCCAAATATTTTCAGTTACTGTTTGTACGAGCAGGCCCCTGCTGCTCTAAGTACAGCCCGATTTTTACTCACTTATATGCGAAATATTTTAGTCGTTAAAATAACTGGACTTCAGTATTCCTTTATTGGTGCCAATCGAGTACATTTGGTTGTACAATATACAGACTCAATCATTTTGGACAACACCTTGTAAGTTATAAACTCATACAGGCTTAATTTAGTTTAATCTTCCATTTTTTGAAGCTATACGAAGACTATTTTTAGACAGACCTCTTAGTTTTGAGCCGTGGTCAGATGACGAGGACAACACCTGAACTGGTCTCCGCTTCTCCAATCTTCCACTCCACGGCAGTAAAAGAACATTTGTCGTCGATGTATTTAGCGTACATCCGGCCGACGAATATGGCGGAACTTTAATGGAAATCGAGCCTTTCGAAAACGGCGAGACCGAGCCTCTGCCACTAGGCCACCATATTCCATCCGTATGTGGAATATACGAGAAAGTGGAGGGGAGAATGTTCCACATTTATTTAGATTAGAGCTGAATCCGCTGTCATTTCATTTGTTGCAAAACCAGTACTTAAGACAAGTATATCTGTTTGGTATCTTTGATCTTCCTAAGAACTCCTTAGATTCTAAATCTACTCTACCGCATAACAGGCACACCAGTTACAGATACTGGCTTCTATTTTCCATATGAAGTGAATAAAATCTCGGATAGTAACTTGAAATAAACTTCAGGTCATCTTTATTAATTTAAACTTTAGAAAACTGCTTTTTTTGAGTCGCACTCTGGATCGTCAAACACGCGTGTTTTATGCGGAATCAATAATAAAAAAAATCGAACCTTTATATTATTTAAATGTATTTTGGATTTTTTTTCATAGACTCTTTATTTAGAAGCTTTTTGTGATTACACATAAATGTATTTATTCTTTTCTGAAATAATTATTATTTATTATTTAATTATTATTATAATTATATAATATCATTTATAATACATGGGCTTTGGGAGAGATAATATTATATTTGATTTAATTCATTTCTTTTGGCCATCAATGATAGATTGAGGCACATCTTAAATTAAAGAACCGAACACGTACCATTTTTGCCTACAAACACAAAAAAGTTTTAAATAAATGCATGTATTTGCTAGTTTAGTTATACTAACGTCCCGTTTTGAAGCAACACGAGGGTTATTTTGGCAACCACGATTAGATGACGAGGATGACACTTGAGCCCTCTACAAACTTCCGCGCCATTCGTATGATTTAGCGTGTAACAGGCCCCATACACGGCGGATCTTCAGTGGAATCGGGTTTCGAACATGGAACCCTCCGGCCCCGAAGCCGAGACCTTACCACTAAAAGCGGTTGTCGGCAGCTGGGTCCTTCCAAATTGTGCATGCTCAGGCGCCATCTATTAAATCGAGATGTAATTAATATGAGAACGGAAACATTATCATTATACAAGCAATTTTGTACTTTTCGTTTCTCAATGAAAATGCGAAGCTACGAGGGGCCCGCTTTGCTGAAAGAGAAGCCGCTGATGTGTTTTTAAGTTTAAAAAAATTGCCCGGTATACACTTACAATGCCGAAAGCAGGAATCTCTGAGCATGCGCAGTTTGAAAGAAGCCAGCTGCCGGCAACGGCGGCCTCGCAGTTGGAATTATTAAAAAAAGGCTTTATTTTTGGGATTTAAATGAAAATGACAAATTCTCTTTCATCATTTTTGTAATGGTCTTAATATTTATGAAACTGCACTAAACCAATAATGTGGTGCAAAATTTCCAATGATTTATCAGAAACCACTGAAACACGTAAATTTATTTTCTTTCATTCCATTCACGTATTATTATTTTTTAACATGATAATCATCAATGTAAAAAAAAAAACAATCAATTAATAGAATTATGAATGGTTGAAACCATGAATTGCTGTTAGTTATCCAGTTGGGTGCGAAATAAAAATTAAATTTCTTACAATTAGGCAATTACACGAACTTGAAGGATCTCTGTATTTGCTTTTTTATCTACGCTGAGGTAATTTTATTTCTATGTATTTAAATAACAGGAAATGAGTTTGATGACGTTTTAATTCTGTATTCACGAGAATAAAATAAATCCAATACCATTTATTTATAATCCAATTACATGACTAAAGAACTGCAGTGACAAAAAATACATTAATGCAAAAGAATATTTTTGAGAGTGAAAATGCCCCAGGCTTGATGTTAATATTTATTGCCAATTTAGTAAAAATGCAACCTCTTTGTTTATTTTTCTACAAAAAAATGTAATGCTCAATAAAAGCTTAACATTGTTTTTCTCCAATTTAATCTGAGAAATAGCAAATATACTAATCACTTTTTGTTTAGAAATTAATAGTATTTCACTCAGTGTGTAGTTACACTTTGCCCACCGATATTCTAAATTACTTGAAAATAATCTTTAAATGCTATAAAAACTATTTGTTACAAAATAACCACCATTGAAAAAAAATTAAAAATGCATCTGATCATGGATGGATTTCAATACAATAAGTAATATTTTTAAATATATATTATTCAGTTGTTAATGCCATTTCGTTGGAATTAACTATTAATTCAAACAAATAGATTTGAAATAAATTCTTGAATTGATCCTTTTGAAAGATCCGCTCTATTCTCTACAGTAAAATGCAATTACAGTGGAGTCTCCCTATAACGAAATAGCTTGGCTTCCAATCGAAAAATTCGTTATAGAGAAAATTTCGTTATACGGAGATTAGAGATTTTTGCAGTTATTTAAGTAAATGTTCCAAACTTTTCAATAGGTGCGATAAGTTCAGATGTATTTAATTATGATTTTCAATTTAAAATGGAGTAATATATATATATTATAAATTTGTTAAAATTATACTAATTTTTATTGTATAAATAAAATGCTCAAAAGTTAAAGACAATTCACCAATTTAGAGAATAATATGTACTAGTATGTCTTACGTTTATTTTACTTGAAAAATTCCGTCATTTTACATTGCTTTGCATTTCGTGATGTTAAATTTTCAGAAACATTTTCACATTTAAAGAGTGAGTGGTTCCAGAAACAGGCACGAGTGAGCGAATTGGTTGCACAGAAACTATCAACTTTCGTCAGAAATGACAAAAATCGAAAAGATAAACCTCTGAAAAAATTCGTTATGGGAGACAACCACTTCGTTATATGGAGAATATTTTAATGTTATTTAGCATTCCGATTAAAAATTTCGTTATAGGGAGAAATGCGTTGTATAGAGACTTCGTTGTAGGGAGACTCTACTGTATTTACATCTTTTATCTTTGTATCTTAATTATGAACTTTGAGTTTTATAAGCGACCATCAACTGTTATAAATCTTGAATATGCAATTTTATTAGGTACTAGCAGTAAGCGCACGGCGTTTGAATCAGGACTTCAACAAAATGGAAAAAATAACGCCCACAATGACACGAAAATGTAGAGAAGTGCAGGAAGCTTCCGGTATGTAACAGAATTGTTTTTCCAATAAATATTGTGTTTTTCATTTTGTATAACTAAACGGTCTTTATTTTCTGGATGACCCTCGTACTGTGAGATTCGTGCAGATTTTTTTTTATCCAGGATAATTTGCGGATACTTAATTCATTTACTATGAGAAAAGAGGATACTGCTACTGCAAAGTTTCAATTTAGTGTGCAACTAAATATATATACGACCCTTATGAAAATTTTAAATTTGAGGCTTTTTATACCACTGAATTTCTTGCTTATGGTAGATAAGCGATTCATTAAAAACGAAGATAATTTTACATTTATTTATATCTCGCCTGTACGTTTTTCCACAGTTTCATCTTATAATTGATATAATAAATTTTTTACATGAAATATTTAAATTTCGCAAATGAGAAATCATTACTATTGGTAAAAATAAAGTTCATAAAAATAAAGAATATTCATAAGAAATATATCATCGAAAAATATTTCCAGACGCAACATAATTTATTTTGTTTTTTCCAGACTGCTGTACAACTTTTCTAAAAGTGTATTTTAAAAGCTAATGTAGAGAAGAGACTTATTTTCTTTCAAAATATAATTAAAGCAATTTTTAATCTGAGAAATGACGCATAATTTTACAACCAAACGTTCTTAAAAAGTTAAAATACCCATGAAATAATTAGCCGCTATAATATATTTTAGTATTTTTAATTCTCGTTAAAGCAAGTACGGGATTTTTCATCGGATTTTTTCTTGTAAAAACCTGCTTGAATGTTTTATATATATTTTCAAATCATATATATCTTTATTACAGTTGGAGACCTTTAAAACTGAAATAAAACGATTGCATGGATTATCATTAGTATGAAGAGAGTTTAGCATAGCAACATTTAGAATAAAAAATTGATTAAGTTGCAATTTCTATGATTAGACGAATGAAAAGAGAAAGCGCTAAATTAAAGAAAAAGACCCTTCTTTTAAGGGAAAGAAGATTCTGATTGCGGAAAGAAACTTTATACTGGGTGTTAAAATAATTTTAATAATCATTTTCCAAAACTGCTTAAGATGTAATTTGGAATATTTTAAAAACTTTGCTTGAATTTTTGTCAGAATTGAACTCTTCTTTTTTTTTTTTTATAAATCTTGATTCAAGAAAGAATTTGGCTAATTTTTTCAAATTAAAAAAATGAGATTATTCATTGTACTTCAAAGATGTTTTTTTTGTGTGTTCTCAGACCTTGACTTTTTTTTGCTTTTATAGCGATTTTTTTTCAAAATGTTCACTTCCTTTTAATCAAAATATTACTGACCGACTTCTTTACATTATCTGTTTCATCACTTGGATTTTCAGCATTTTTGGTATGTCTCTTTGATATCGATGAACGACTGGAGAAAAATAGATAGCTATACAAATAATATTTTTTCTAAATACCTTTATTTCTTTTTGAAGATGTTGAAGCATTTAAAGTAGATATACTATAGCAAGGTGAGGAAAGTTGGTGCCGATTTTACAACATCACAAATTCAATCTGAGTTTAAACATATCTGCTAGCCATAATTTTCCTCTTTTATACTACTGTAATATGTCAAAATGTTCAGTGGAAAAACCTTTTTCATACATCTTTAAACTGGTATATGAAACTTCTCGAAATTAATCACTTGTTTGAGTATAAAATAAATTTATAAATATGAGTTACAAGTATCAGATCCTCATCTCGTCGGGGTAACCGAGCACTCTCCCTCTAAAGCTTAGAAATATCAAAGAGAAAAACGGTACTTACGTATTAACGCCACCGCAGCTGAAGTTGTGCTAATGCGCCAAGATTGGCAGCACTTAAAGCCGCCAAATCTGTAGCTGCGGTGGCGTTAATACGTAAGTACCAGAAAAACTTATTTTAGTGTTTGGTTAACAATACTTAATTGCTGTTATTGCGATTAAATGCTAAAAATTTTGGTTAACCTGGAGTTTAGGGTGCGTACTCACTTCGTTTCCCTTAAGCTCGCCAATTGTTTGTCGCTAAGAGAGAGAGAGAGAGAGAGTGCCAGAACATTTGTTTTGGATGCGAGTTAAAAATTTTTCGGCGTCGTTTGCGCATGCGCGGACAGTGATTTGTTTACCGGTCTACGGCGTATGCCCATAATTTCGCCTCATTTCCATTGGTCCACTGTCTGCTCTCTTCGATTTGATTGGTCGGCGTACGAATTTGAATAATACTTCATTTGGAATTCTTGATCATTTGCCAAACGATTTTTTTCAATAACCGTTCGCTTCTTTTCTGAAGATTTTCGTTCATTTAATGTGCTGATTATCTTTCTCTGTGTTGCTGATTATGGCTTCCAAATATCGAACAAGGTATGTTTTTACTGGAAACAATGATTTCCTTGCTACGTTTCATCGTCTTTAGACGTATTGTTTTTCCTGTGTTCGTGCTTTCCCTGTGTGTTTCGTTTCTCAATGAAAAAGCGAAGCTACGAGGGGCCCGCTTTGCAGAAAGCGAAGCCGCTGATGTTTTTTTAAGTTAAAAAATTTGCCCGGTGCACATTTGCAATGCCGAAGGTATTGCTTGCTCAATCTCTCGTTTTGAGATGCCGTAGGCATCGAATGCGCAGGAAACCTATAAAAGACTCACTGCGCATCCTAAACAATTGTTGTAATTGTTTTCAGCGCTGTACTTTGGATTTTGAGGCCCGGGAACAATATGGTGTTGGGCCAGCAGTAAATAAAAAAATGAATTAATAAATAAAATCGTTAAATTTTTTTACAAAAGTGGAACAAATGGAACATCTCATCTCTATGTAAAGCTAAATACTTAGGATCTTATACTAATCCAATCTAGAAAGGATTTAATCTTTGGACAGCAATCTCCTTAGAGTTCCTTATATTCTTTAGATAGTCCTTTAATGACATACTAACTACATATCTAGTTGTGTCATCTCTCATGTGCGTCTTCTCATGAAGTTTTTTGGAATTTTTTTTATTTATCGCTTTGTTAATCTCAATACTCTCTAATTCCTAGGATTTCTCAAGATTCTTGTTTAAATCACTTTCCTTAATTAAGCCACAATTCTCAGAAGCTTCTGGAATCGTTACTTCGACAGTGCCATTCGCGATGTATCTGTAAACGGTGTTCGGAAAAATTAAATTCAAACCCTACTCATAAATTTTACTAGGTCTCAAGAGTTCATACAGTATCTCAGCACCCAACAAAACATCCATTTAACCTAGCACATTAAATGCTACATCGGATAATTTAATGTTTTTTTTTTTGCCTTAATATAAACCTCAAACCATTTAAAAGGTGTGACATCAGTTACTTTATCCAAAATCAAAAATTCCAATTCTCATCCAAAAATCTTTTCGTTGTTTGCTATAGAGATTTTAACGCACTCTCTAATTAGCATTGATAATCATTTGAGCAAGAAACAACCGTATTTATTTTATCTTTATTTAGTTGTAAGTTGTCCGCGAAATTTTTCCTAATGAATTGCGACATGGAATTGTAATCTAATAAAATGTCATCGGCTGAAAATTTCTAAATCTATCTAAGCCTTTTACCGTACTTAAAATAACTGCTTTATTTCAGAATGTTGATACAATTAGCAATTTCTGTTCGGTATTCATTTGAGAATTTCCTCTTTTGGAATGGTTGCTATAGACATATTGTTTAGCAACGGATTCGGAAACCCTCCGCGCTTTTGCATGCGCCGGGCGGAGTTAATTTCATCAAAATAGGGGAAAAGTGAAGAATGGAAGGGTGATGTTTACATTTTACTGAGCGTGATCTAACAAAGAACTCCGGAAATGCGGTCATATGACTCATTGCCTGATACCCCTTACCGGTGTAAAATCTTCCAAAAGTGGTAGTCTCGGAATCCGTTGCTGAACAGTATCCTCTTGTCATTTAAGTACAAGGTCGCGTGCTGCTTTCTAACACATAAATTACAGCTGAATTTTACCTTGTAGTCGCTCTGATTAAGTAACCCTAAAGCATAAGTAGTTCCCTTTAACCCTAGTCTTTCACCGTTTTTTTTTTTTTTGCATTTGATGAAAGGATGACCTTTATTACACAAATCCCATTTTGAATGTTTTGAAAATGTGATAGAAATACTTTCGTGATATTCTTACTGCCTCTACCGTCATGATTTATGCCTTGTTTAGAGAAGTTATCACTATTTTCTACTGAAGATTTTCCACGGGAAGAAAAAATATTAATTACACTATTGGCTAGTTCTGGAGGTTCTCTATTACTTTGCTGAATACTTATATGCACGACAGTCTAGTGCTTAAAATATCTTGTCTGAAATAATTAATTGCTTTAGGGGCTCGAAATCTAAAACTTTTCTTAATTTTAGATTGTACTCAAAGTTTGTACTGAGCCTTGAGGCAAATTGTACATGAAATTCATTTAGAGGTTGTGTCTTTTTGATGTTTTCCAAACGATTGAGTAGTCGGTTCAAACTATTTTAAGACTATTGATTTCACTATCTCGTAATTATTAATCTTTAATGTACACGACGATGTTGGATGTTCGATTACCTAACAAATTTAGAAAGATTTTTGTCTTCAGCCTTTCAGGCACATTTTTCGCTACTAAAGCTCCCTAAAGTAATGGAAAAGAAGAATCTAACGAGTAATTCTACCTATCGTTTTCGGTTTTCTCTTAACTTTTGCTATTGCTTGAGTCATATTGTGATTTTGACAGTTCTAACTCGAGCTTTATTCTTCCCATTTTAATTTTTCCATTTTCTAAAGCCCTAATGTCTCTTCGACATTCTTTCATTAATCACTCTGTTAATGAAACCTTTCATAAATTCTTCATTATCTTAAAAGAATTATAATTATCATTATCACTAAAAGAATTAGAATTTGTTATTGTCCGGAAGTGGCCGGATACTTATGATCATACAGTGCATATACAATTAGGCAAATTATTTTAAACAAAAGTGCTTAATTAAATTTTTAATGAATTTAATTATGACATTTGTATTAATTAGGAGAATTTACTTTCCCTAGATTGGATTAACTAAGAGGTGGATTTTAAAGATCACCAGAACACCTACACAACCAATAAAACCAATTTATTCATTATAAAATCTGTAAATATGCATATACATGAATAACTCGTCGAATGTAATATACAGAGAACCCAATTAAAGAATTTTCGTAAATTTTCAAAACTCCGATTTTTAGTCATCTCTTATGATATCTATCAGAAATTAGCAAATCTCATACTTTAAGTAAGTATGTTGAATTTATATTAGTTAATGCTTTGAAACCTTTAGGTTAAAATACGTAGAATGAAGCGATTTTAACAAAACTTCCTTTTTTTATGATTGCCTTTTAGTTAACGATATCCTTTTTTAAATAATTTTTTCTTGGGAGAATTCAAATAAAACTATTAAAGGTTCAATATACTCAGTCAAATTCAGATACTTTTGTTCAAATAAAGGTTCAATATACTCAGTCAAATTCAGATACTTTTGTTCAAAGAAATTGCGTGCGAAACTAACTTATTCATAGGAGAATTTTTATTTCGGAAAAGGTAGCGATGTTCAATATTTTTGTTGGCAAGAGGGTCGTATAATGTTAGTTTTTATAATGGACTCTGTTTGCCTAGTGCTTATAAATTCTTATAACCAAAAAAGTTTCAAGTGCTTCGAAGGAGGAAAAAGAAATGCCCAAAACAGAAGTAGTAATGTAGAAGATATGAATGTAAGAAGTAATGAAGACGTGATTATTCGAGAGGCAAGTTCTTTGAACATTTTTAAAATTGAAAGCTGAAGCACATTCTGTTTCTTAAAAAAAGAGAACTTGGAACACAGTAAATTCTAAACACGAGCATATTTATAAATGTACGGAAAATCTGGGTTTTTGTACATTTGAAAGTAAAATCTTTGTTTTATCTAAATGATTTTATCAATGAAGAAGTTTTCCTTTAAACGAAAACATTTGTTTGCTTTAATTCTAATGATTCACATTTTATTAATTTTTAGGACACTTTTATTGATATTTAAACAGAATTGAGAAGACAATTTTTAGCGTTATTTCAGATGGTATCCAAATTTATGAAAAGATACGAAAGAAGGTGTCGGGATATTTACGAGCAAGTGTAATTGTAAGATGCCTATACTGCTGCCAGAATCACGCGAATAGCTACGAAAGCTGTTGTTGTTGAATTTCGTTGATTAGAACTGTCAGAGAAAGTCTTCGTGTTATTCCAAAACGTTTCCAGTCTATTCCTCAAATCCAAGCACTCACTGCAAAAAGTATAAAGAATTACCTTCTAAATCACATCATTAAATATTTATTACGTTGTTGGGGGATACAGTGACTCCCATAAATGAGAGTACACTTACTTTTTAAATAAAAATTCAAGAATTTAGAATGAAATCAGAGCATTAAATAATGGAAATAATCAAACATTTTAAGCACATATGTTTAAGACCTTTAATATTCATTATTTCTGATGAATAATAATAATAAAACAAAATTTAAATTACATATAAATACCAACTTCACAAAATTGAGAGCACAGATAAGTGTTTTCCATGCTCTGTGTCATCATAAAATTTTTATAATGTAACGCACAATAACAATCCTTCCTAATGGTTTGTTACGTTTTATAATTGGGAAGCAGTGCAAGGAATTTGCCAAAGTCTAAGAAAGGTCACCCCTTCGGGTGTTGTGATTTTTCTTCCACTTCATGTCCGCGACACCGCTTAACGTTTGTAAACTTGTTGCGTTTTATAATTAAGCAACAGTGTAAGGAATTTACCAAGGTCTAAGAAAGGTTACCCCTTCGGGTGTTGTGATTTTTCTTCCACTTCATGTCCGCGACACAGCTTAGCGTTTGTAAACTCGTTGCGTTTTATAATTGGGCAGCAGTGTAAGGAATTTGCCAAGGTCTAAGAAAGGTCACCCCCGTGTTGTGATTTTTCTTCCACTTCATGTCCGCGACACCGCTTAACGTTTGTAAACTTGTTACGTTTTATAATTGGGCAGCAGCGTAAGAAATTTGCCAAGGCCTGAGAAAGGTCACCCCCTCGGGGTGTTGTGATTTTTCTTCCACTTCATGTCCGCGACACTGCTTAAATAACCTTAAGGTAATAGTTGCAGGCGCATGGAGTGGTGTTATGTTATGTATAAAAATAAATAAGGAATGGTATTTAGTAGCATATCCTTTTTCTTTAATGATTGTTTTTAATCGATTTGTTTCTAAATTGCTTCCTCAGTCGTAGTTTTCTTTCGATATTTTCAAGTAAACAGCTAAAAAACACCAACAACGAAAAACTTTATGAGGTATTTCTTTAGATATTAAGTACAATAATTTTTATAAATTTGGTGGTAGTTTCATAAATGAATTCAGAAAGTGTACTTTCAATTTCTCTATATTTAAAAAGTTTCGTTCAAACCATCAATTGTTTACTTCAACCAATTTTTATTTCTTAATTTTTTATGAAGTTCGGAAGAACAGTGTATGCTTTTCGATGAGATACAAAAATAGGAAAACTTGCATCTTAATTCCTACTTTTAATTGACTAAAGTTTAAATCGGAATAGAGTGCACATACTCTCAATTTTGAGAGTCACTGTGTGTATTTTCTTTTATATAGTGTTATTTACCAATAAATTACCCCAAAGCGATCTTAGTTTTAAAAAGGAAGAAATAAAATATAATGTTTAAAACTTTGAATGCTTTCAGGCTTAATGTTGCAGTTAAAACGATGCGGATATTTTCAATGGAATCAATTCAAGTGACCTCAGAATCACATCTGAAACGTAACTATACATGTCATCTCAGTGCACATTGTTTTACTCTGTGCAGCAACATCAAGTCGTTTTTTCCTCCGACTAAATGGACTATGGATTCCAGAATTAAATTGGCCCTGTTCATTTGACATGTTTTACGTAATTATGAATTGACTTCTACAAAGAATCCAATGTTTCTCGCCATTATTATAGCCGTAAACGCCCTTAGACGCCATCCTCTAGTTTGACTTCTTTATGATAATACAAAGTTTGGGAGACTGTCAGAATCATCAGCTTAAGCTGTTATATTGTAAAGAATTATTTCTTTGATTTTTTATCAGAATTATCAGGCATAGTAAAATAATATGAATATTAAAATAGGCCTACCAGTTTTCCTCGTTCCGGGGAACTCCGTTCTTCCAGTGTTGATTCATAAGCTGCAATAAATGGTGCAAAATCCATTAAAATGAATCGAGACCGCAAATAATAACGCTGAACCATCCTTTGCATTAGAAAACATATTTCAGATATTTAACATACATATACATTACTGAAAGGTACACATTAGTGAATACATGAAGATGAAAGCAAAAAGTGCGCATCGAAAAGTTGCAATTTATATCTCTAGTTTCAGTTTCCGTTTCAGTTTTGACCTTGCCTGCTTATAGCGTCCTCTGGCGGATAACGTCTGGTTTGACAAAAAGAATCACGTGGTAGAGGAAAACTCAGTCTGTACTGAACATACATATTTTCTCCATAGACATGCGGTATTTTTCACGAATTTAAATGCGATTATAATTAAGAGATCAATGAATGATCTTATGACAACAAACGAATGACTGTCCTTATGGTAACAAAACATTGAAAAGTTTGTCATAAATAAAAATGGTTGACTTTGTGTTGTAGTAATCATGAATAGAAATGATATCATTGGATCATTTATGATCTGGTTATGTTTCTTGTGATAAGAAAATCAGTGAAAATGTAGTCACACGTAGAAGTGTTTTGCTTCGAGTTGTAAAAGTCATTCTGAATAAGATTGTTTCGTTACTTTTTGGTTAAGGTGAATTAAAAGAAGTCGAACAATTTAAATGGTTAGTTCATCCACAACTTTGCAGAAATGAGTGCGAAACAAACCGCAAAAGTTTGAAATAAAATAATCATTAATTGATTCCTTTCAGATGAAATTTCATTTCCATAATAAGCTTAACTTTCTGTATATTTGTCCCATTATGGTCTGACGGCAATTGAGATCTCATTTTAGCAGATCAATCACTCGGCATTGTTAAAAGTAATTTAGGTATCTCAATCCCCTACGAAAATTCCAACAAAAAGAGTTCCGCTTCACTGGTAATCACAGGAAGATATTAAGAATGATTCAAAAACTAGCGCAAACCTCGTAGAATGAACTCTAATTGCTATTTAGAAAAAAGGAAGAAATCGATGGTGAAAATATAATTTTCGTTTCATCGACTAAGTGAGATATTTAGTAGGGTTTTAACGTGCGAGGTCGCTATTATCTTCACAGCTCAACACGCTAAATATAATTAATCAGAGCTCCCGCACGGAGTTTCCGATCGATGGAAAGAATTACGAAACCAATCGACGCGATGATATCGTAAGGAAACAAAAAGCGGAAAAGTAAAAAAACGTCGCAACGCAAAGGTTGAAATTTAAAATGCTGGGAGCTCATTTTGGTTGAAGTATGAAAAGGGGGAACCATTTCTTTTCAGTTGAAGAGAGGCGAACTCTTTCTAAAAGGCTATCTATGAAATTTATAGACAGGTGTTAATAGTGAAAGATTTACGCTCTTAAGTGAAACATCACGTTGATAGCGTTGAAAAAAGCGAGCCTCTGTTGAAAAATGGACAGTGTTTATCTTGTTAAGCTGAGAGGACTATTAATGGAAATTAAAAGAAGATATATTCTTGAATTAAGGAGTTTTTTGCATAATAAGTTGATTTTGATTAACTGAGTGCTCTCGAAGCGTTGATTCTTTCTTTCTCAACCAGCTTTGTTTAAAAATATCACGTTGTTATAAGCTGTTAGCTTGGGAAAATCATAATTTTCAGATTAATTGGATTGTTATAATTACTAATTATGTAAAATCAAATGATCATAAAATTTTCTCTTTCATCACTTTCAGATAGATTTTATTAATGGTTTGGAAAGAAGAACAATTGCCTAGTTTGTGATTAAACAAAAGAGTTAACTAGACCTATTGAAAGTAAGGTTAATAATGAAAGACTATTAATTATGTCCGTTCGTCTTCAAGGAAATAAAACTTTTACTTGGATTTCATAATAAATAAGTTTATTAAGGATATTCTATCTATTCTATTTTAAATCATACACCTTTTAGAATTTAGTTGTCAATCAAAGAAAAATCACAAAAACAGTAATGGCTCTTTAACAAAGACACCAGTCAATACGAATTTTGATTTTTGATGTTAATTCAAAGATGCTGAATAAAATTGCAGTATACAAAGTAGAGACATTGCAGTCAGAATATATAATCTGTAGGCTGCATAAAAATGTGTGTGCTGGAAGATACCTTCTGTTCTAAAGAAAACCATCTGCATGTGAGGGTGTAGTACACTGTCTGCAAGAATCGATGTATACTTAAATTGGTATAAAGTGCCCAGACTATAACGCTGCCTCCGTTAACTTGCAGTCTTTCGTAAATGGTTACGGGATGTTTGTTCTCCGACGTTTCCTCTCTATGCACTCCACCGCCCATCCGTCGATGGAGCAGAAAACTTATTCATCAGATAAGGCAACCTTTACCAGTCACTGGACACCCACTGCTGGTACTGTCGAGCAAATTTCAGTCTTTATCGCCAATGCAAAGCTCTTAGCACAGCACTGGACACCCACTGCTGGTACTGCCGAGCAAATTTCAGCATTTATCGCCAATGCAAAGCTCTTAGCACAGGGACTGTGACCATTCGTCTAATTCAGAGCCTCATACGCAGCAAGGTTGGCTGAACCGTCGGTTTCGATACACATCTGGCAGCGACTGCCTTGGTTCACTAAACTTGCTAATCACATGCGCATTCAGATATTGCCTGCGCCTTGCTGAAGTCGAAAGTATGAGTTCAATACATTAATGTGACTCGACTGTGTAAGAAACAAACGAAGTTTACGAAAAATTTGGGAGGACTAAGATATTAGGCGATACTAATATGTCACGTCAATAGTTAAATTGCGATTGAGTATCTCACATTAATTGTTTAATCTTGAATTGGACTTCGATGCCTATAAAAGCGATTTTGACGTGAAAACGTCTTTCGGCTCGTTACAGTCATAGTCGGTCGAACTTTCTTGTGTGACAAAACACCGTCAGATTTGAATCGCTAATAAGTACGAGACTAATAAGGTGAAAAGAATGGTTGACCCCACAACGAATAGATCATATCCGTAAGAGTTTGTCGCATAGTATTTTTTGGCCTGTGACGTCATCGTACCAGTATAGGCGCATGCGCGTGATTGTTATGAATTAGCTTTATGTAAGGTTATAAATAAGTGTAGCGTGGAAACGCGTTTAGCTACGAGATTGATTCTGGTGTCATTTTAAAGAGTTTGAGGAGTATTACTAGGACCCAAAGTGAGACAATAAAAATATTTATCAGAATATAGGTAAAAATCGGTATAAATTTGAAAATTTCAAACGCCGCATGTTTTTTTGATTATAACGTGCAGAGTTTTCTTTCGAGTTGTACGAAACTTGCAGAATATTTGACGATACGTAAAAGAAACAGTGTATTAAAATATGAATTCAAAAATTTGAATATTACTGGAAATATGAGCATTTGTAGTAAATAATGTTTCACTGCGCATAAGCGAATTTGTTGACAGTTTATGTAGTTTTATATACTGTCAACAGATGGCGCCATCAAAAGCTACTCTAAATAAAACACAAGAAAGGCTCATTTCGTGTCCGCGCCGTAGATTTTTCGTGAAAACGTCGGGACAAAATCATAAAACAAGCATTTCGTATTAATATGTAATTTAATTATCAATCTCTTTAATACAATATTTACACAGAGTAGTATAATGGTTACAGAATAAATAAATCACAAGTTTATCGCATGTAGAAAGGGTCTGTGATAGCTTGTGATTTATCTATTCTGTAACCATTATACTACTCTGTGTAAATATTGTATTAAAGAGATTGATAATTAAATTACATATTAATACGAAATGCTGGTTTTATGATTTTGTCCCGACGTTTTCACGAAAAATCTACGGCGCGGACCCGAACTGCGCCTTTCTTATGTTTTTTTTAAACATTTGGTCACCTGCAGTATATCGTCCTATGTTTGTTGTTGATTTTGAATTGAAGTTGTTTTAGTTTGATATTTTATATTTGGATTGGAAATAGCACACTTATAATCGATATTTAAATTTGATACTATGTATCCTCGTTCTTCTGTACTTACGGATTTTCTGTATTGACATTTCTGTTTTCCCTGATTTTACTGCAACCAGCATATCTGTACTCTTCGAAGCTGTCTGTCTCTTCGAGTATTTACTGTCAAATGATGAACTTGACATTCGGTGAAGATGCGCGGACAACCTACATTTAATTTTTTGGTTTATTTCTTTCATGTCTTGCCGTGTTTGTGAAAGTGACATATTATGGTACATGTTATGGCTCTAACATGACATATGACTTTAAACTTGAGCTTTTTAGAATCCAACATCCATTCCATTTCTGCCATGTCATGTGGCAAAAGATTGAGAGAAATAGTCAGACCTCTTATTCAAGCTTTATTCGTCCTTTTAACTGCCGGTTCTGGTGTCATCTTCGCCATGTGACCAAGGTTCAAAATTACGAGGTCCGTCACAGAATAGCCCTCGAAAAGCTTCGAAAACTGGACGTTAATAGGGGAAAGAAGGGTAAGTGTACGCACCTAGTGGCTTTTAGCTTCTAAAAGATAAAGTAAGTAAAATACAGATTTGAAAATTTCACACAATGCTCTTTATTTAACTATGAATCAATAAATATAGGCTACAGGATTTTGTCTCTAATAATTTAAGTAAGAAAAATAAAACTAAAAAAATGAAAATTGCGTACTCTTGGCCTACCTGGAGGGTAAGAGTACGCAAGTAGGGTGGTTAAGAGTACGCAAGTAGGNNGGTTAAGAGTACGCAAGTAGGGTGGTTAAGAGTACGCAAGTAGGGTGTTAAGAGTACGCACCGGATCTGGTATAACAATAGTTGCATAATGAAGGTAAATAATAATAAATAATGAAGGTAACATCATCTGCAGAAACCATAGGCTGAGCTAGTTGATGGTTGTTGATCATCATAACAAAAAGTTAATCCCTTGTTTACGTTCTGTTTCTTTTTTCTTGTTTTAAAATCACCCTCTCACTACCCTTCCTTGATTTTTAAGGAAATTCTGTATTTTCTTTCTTATCGTTTTCATTTTCTTCTAAAAAAACTTTAAAAGGCGAGGGTGTCATGATTTCTGATTTAAGCGCAAGTCTCCTTTTTTTTGGTTCATATTATCCTTTCCTTTTTGTTTTGAAACTGTAAAATTGAACTAATTCTAGCTATAATTTTATTGCAGGCAGACTTTTCTGTAAGCCTAGGTATCGCTTAAAAGAAGACAAAGCACAGAAAACATATAAGAAAGTAGGCCTATTAGCCTATAGCTTTCAATTTTTTCGCAAGTGCACTCGTTGATCCAGAATTTTCAACCTACTTCCTTTTCACTCCTGCCAACCTCCAAATGGGGGCCAACCCCTTCAGTTATTTCCGCATGAGTTTTCTCTCCGCATTCCTTTTATAAGGCGATATTTACTAATAAATGAGTTTCTAAAACAAATTATAAAACATCACGGTATACGACAAGTTTGAGAGAAACAATGAAATAGGCTGAGGATAATATTTTGTATAACTAAAACTTAAAAAACAGAATCATATCAAGATGAAACTATTTCGCAGTAAAATATTACGTTTGTATTCCAATAAAATATTAAGACAGAGCTATTCATTCATATACAATTGTTTATTACCTTTACAAGGAAAACCAGCGGGAGTGGCCTCCCCTAAACTTTCTCATATACTTTTCAAACATTTGTCATTTCCCTTCCCCCTGCGTGGATAAAAAGTTCGAACCAACTGTAACCCAGAATGCAATGACTATCAGAAGGTGTTTCATTGTAGATTATAGTGATAGTAAAATATTGAGGTGAAGAATCATATTCAAAAATATACGTATGTATTAAAACTTCGCAATATATATATATTTTTTTATCAAACTCGAGCAATGCAAGTTCCGCGTACGGAGAAGAAAACAGAATAGCTTGCGCATGCGCAGAGATTGCTTCCAATATGCAAGTAAAGCGAGACGCCCTAAATGTTTGCTTCCTTACAAAATCTCGCCGCCAGAATTGGTTTTTGGCAAACTGCCAAGTTTTCGAGTATCCCTTCTTTGCACAGGCATTTACGCATGCGCATGGAGCTGAACAAGTATGCTATTATACAGACCGACAGACAGTCAGCCCGTTGACGGATTTGGCCCAAAATTTTATACGGACCTATATTCATGACGATAAAACTGTATATAAAATTTTATCCATCTAGCTATTCAAGATTTTGAATTATAGCGTTCGTATGACCGCGGACATACAGACAGACAGACTTCCAGCTGGCGGATTTTGTTCAAAATTTGATAAAAACCTACAAATTATATTTAAAGACCACATACCAAATTTCATCCCCGTAGCTCTAATAGTTTTCGAGTTATCGTGTTCACAGACAGACAGACATAATTCCAAAATTGTGTTTTTCGGACTCAGGGAGGTCTAAAACGTGGAGATTCGTCAAAATCTCGAGTTCGAACTTTTTGACGATTACAATACTTTCTCTTTGTATACTTCGTATACGAGAAAGTGAAAATGAAGTAAAAGTTTATGCTAACTTAAGGAGTCTAAGAGTACACAGTGAAAAAATGTTGGAAACTCTTGGCCTCCTCTTTAGCCCTTGACTAAACTGCCGCTAGGTGCCAAAACGCCATACATAGATAAACTCAATTTACACCAACTTGTAGCTTATGACACGTGCTTTAATTTGACATACGCTTTTAAATATTTAGTTCTATTTATATAATGACAAACACTTACGTTCTATGATCGAAAAGTAAGAAAAGTGAATTTTGCCTAGTAAATGGAAAACATAGTGCATCAAATCAATGGTAATACGTCGTATTTCAACACAGTAGCAACACCATTAAAAAGTCCGAGTGGCGATTTTCTGCAGTGTTGCCAGCAAGGTAAAACTTCCCTGCTTATTCTTAGCTACCCGCGTAGTTTTAACCACCGTTTGCCTATACTTTTTAACTGAGAGCGATTTTTTCACATATCATACCTCCTAACATTTGCATCTTCTCACACCTGCTGTGTAATACGTATTCATTTAAGAGTCGTTTGTATTTGTACATTTTCAACACTTTTCGCGTTACGCTTATCAGTAGTGCAGAATGCAGAGTACTGTCCTACCGCCAGGAGAAAAACCTTGAACAGGGTTGCCTCACGTAGACGAGTCAAAGAAGAAGGGAAACGGATATAAAATCAGCCGCAACATGTGGCAAATTAATCATTCTTCTTTAGGTGAGAATTCGTTTTCGACCGAAGTACAAAGCGGAATATGACTTTTGCCAGTTCTATCTGCGCCAAACGAAATGAAGCCCTTTTCTTCACCCCCCAAAGGAAGTGGAATATCCCGTTTCCATAACTACCGCCACCAGGATGTCTAGTGTCTAGGGTTTTTCTCGTGGCGGTAATACAGTAGACTTCTTGTTGATCGCTTGTAATTCTTTGATAAGTCAAGAATACTACCTCCAGAATGCAGAGATCATTCAGGCATTTAAGGGAGTATTTCCATTCTGAAGAGACTCGTTCCCTTCAGAATGCGGTTAAAGCTGTATTTTGAATTGATCATTCGCTAGAGCTGCCCTTAGCTTAGAGCGTCGGTTGACTTTAGAACTGTTAAGTATATTTCTTGCATATGTTGTGTGTATTGCACTTGCATTTCTTATTGAAATTATCTATATACAGGGTGATTACTAATATAATAGCCCAGATCTGTCTCTCACTGATCCGGCAACGCTCTGACGTCACCAACAATTAAATTCACACAATAGCACTTCGAGACGTTAAACAACATTATTTCATTGTTAGAGCACTTAAATTTCAGTAATTTTAAATTTAAAAAAGTAATTGTCGTTCTAATTTCAACTTGAATAGCTCTAAAATAGTGAAATAAAGTTTTCTATCTAATGATATAAAATTTATCTCTCTGTAATCAATAGTTCCCGAGAAATTTTAAGTTATATTAATCATATATTTCAAATTAATTTCCGTTTTTTAATAGAAAGTAGCAAATCATGTCAGTGGTATATCATGCGCGTGATATAGTTTGGACGCCGCGATGCATCTGATTATTTATTGCAATCGTGATGATACAATTTGATAACATTTTTTGAAAACTTTTGATAAGCAGAGAAGTGCTTTGTTTTTATTAGAATTTCGAAAAAGAATTGCTTTCAAATTTTAACTGATTAACCTGAATGCAATCGTGGCGATGTTGTTTTCTTGCCAAGAATTGAATTAGTCCCAAGTGACGTGAATCTACCATTCGTCTTCAAGCGCAGCCAGTTCCCGTTAATTCCAGCTTACGCGATGACTATTAACAAATCGCAGGGGCAAACTTTCGATCTTGTTGGAATTTACCTCGATGAGCCTGTCTTTTCACATGGACAGCTCATGTTGCACTTTCAATGCCTAGGAACCCCAATCACATTAAAATTTGCACAAAGACATCTGAAGTACAAGGAAAATTGTTAAACAACGAAAAATACTTCACACGGAATATTGTTTACCAAGAGGTTTTTTGCATAAAGAAATATGTAAATAAAAAATATTTCCTGCCATAAAACATTTATTTATTTTATTTGTTTTCAATCAATGTTACACATTTCTCTCGCATGTATATCTATTTAAACACGTCAAATTTGACGGGAAATCTCCGAATGAAGAGGCAATTTGCATGACGTATAATTTTCTAGTTCAGAAATGTTAAGACAAAATTTAAGGGCAGGTCAGGCATACAAAAACAAGTCATTTTTACAATGAAACATGGGGCCGCAAATGTAAAGGGCGACCGCTATAGGGCGCTCTTTGCCAGTTTATTACGTAAAAGAAAAAGATTCACCAGATGAAATGTACAACACTGGTTAAGTTGAATGTAAATTCTTTATAGCTCAACAACACCGTTGCATCAATAATAAAATGCAAAGCGTGTATCACTTCGAACGTCAAGTCCTTTGAACCCCTTTTTTAAGTACTCCAAACGTTTGTTGTTGATACTGCGTCTGATTTGCCATTGTATCTGTCATGCTGTGTACGAGTTGTAATATTTTTTCCCCTGGTATTGTGTTGTTGAACTATTATGAATTTGCATCCATTAAACCTGTGCTATACACTTGATGTATTGTATCCTTTTCTTTTTCTAAATTCATTGGCTAAGAGGTCTCTGCATCAGTCACTCTTTTCCTTTGTGACCCCATGTTCTGTTGTATACTTGTCAGAGTTACAGAAAGAAATAATTCTTGTAAAAGATTTCTTTCTCTAAGCCTGACCTACCCTTAGATAGTGTCTAAATCCTTTTGAAACACCCTGTATAATGTGCCTCCTTATTACTTTATCTCGAAGAACTTGTCATTTTTAGAGCTTTGTGTGCCATTTGTGTAAATAAGGAGTGCTGTTCTTACATAAACTTGATTCTTGTATGTCTAAGAATTTAATATCCTCTAAATATTTGACAAAACTCTGTACGGTAAAGACTCGGGTACCGTCGCACCATTTTGAGATCTGATTTTTAGTAACATAAAGAATGAATTTAAGTCAAAGAAATAGAACCGATTATCAAAATTTTTTCCCATTGTATGATATAAAATACAGCAACAAACCACTCATTGGATACTGATCAGTTACCGGACAACACGCCTTTTAAGCAAGATTAAATAGAATGGAGTGTTTAGTACGAAACATTTTTCAGCACTTAAGCTTTATTTGAAGAGGGATCACGAAGGATATCCATTGTAACGCGTTACGTAGGAGAAAATCACATAAAGCTCGGTTAAGTGTTCCTTGACTAATGCGCTCCATTGATGGATTTATGAATCTTTCTGTGTTAAATCTAACAGATTCATGTGATGCTTAATATTTTTCATTTCTTATTGAGAAATATATACAGTAAAGTGACTTCATTTTCTACCCAAAAGACGATTTTTCTTCCAAAATGATATAAACTGAGTAAAAAAGTACGCAAGAAAAGCTCAAATTGCAGTAGGGCATGTATGTATTCATGAAATGCTGGGCATGGCCATCATTAAATCGAAATTGCTCTGTCTGATCGCTTATAAGGGTTTGAAACGGTGACGCACTGGTGATATAAATTCAATTTATTAGAAATTTTATGATGAAAGGTGAAATGGTGTTAGTATATTGCGTGAAGTATATCCAACGATATCAAAATACTATAAAGTAGGCATTTGGTTAATCCATAAATTTTAAGATTTGTATGTTAGGAAATATTTCAGTATATATCATGATTAATAAAACTATTAAAAGTAGATTCACATTATTACTAAAGTACTCAATGAAATAGTAATTTTTTACGCTGCTGGATGCATGCATTTCTAGTCCAAACCTTTATTAATTTCTGTTAAATAGCATTGCACAGTTTTTTAAACAGGTATTCTTCACCAAGCAATAAATGTAAATGAAACATGATGTCGAAGCAAAATAATTAAAGTCAAAAAGGCAGAGAATCAAACAAAGATAAATATCCATTAACATTTTAACCCTATCGCATTCATTGGTTTCGCAGTGAAACCACACATTGAATATTTTTTTACTCCTCATGGTCGAAACGTAATAGCGTAATTTTTCTTTCATAACTTAGGAGCCATATATGTAGATCAACCTATATAAAAATTCCAGTTCAATACCGCTAGTATTCACGAAGATGTCGGCATTTCAACATGGTAAATTTCGGCACACTCTAAGAGAAGCTTAATGATGAGGGATCTTACACAAATTGATATTTTTTAAACTTGAATCTTCGAACAGTAATATTGAATTTTATTGAAGTTGAATATCCTCAATACTCACGTATATTTATAAATTAAACACATAATTTAAATTCAATTTCGATCATAACTTATTTTGGGGGAAAATAGCCCATTACCTTTCATTGGTTTCACTGAGAAACCACAAATTCCTTGAAAATAAAAAAATGCTAATTTTTTCCCGATACATATTTATGATCAGCTACATGTCTAATACTCATTTTTCAAATCAATTTAGTAATTTTCAAAACGAAACATGTAGTGAACTTGGAAAGGTTAAATGAAGGAAAATCTTTCTCACATAGTGTAGATAGGTGTATAACTAATAATTTGACCTGTCCTTACGGACATAGAAATATCGAGCCACTGACAGTTCCGAAGAATGCCGGCAAATTCGAGTACAAAATTTCTTCACAAGGTGCACTGCTTCGTAGGAAAAAAGTTTAAAATAACCAACACAATTTCTCACAATTTCAAATTCCTAAAAGCACTTCAAAACTTTCCTAGACACAAAATCTTCATTAATTACCAAATAAAAAAAATTAAAATACAATCATAAGGAAAATAAAGAGAAAAAAAAGGAAGCGTAAACATATATATATATACAGGAAACCACAAGTTAAAACCTAAACATGCAACACACTGCATCACAAGAAAAAGGCTAAATCAACCTATACACAATTTCCTATCACATTTTCAAATTTTCCTGTGCATAATTCCAACTGTCCGATACACAATTTCTTGAAATGTGGATAGATGTAGATAGGTGTGTGGTATTTTCAATAAGCGCACAGGACTGTCATTTTCTACTTTATTTTTGACTCTCGTACTCCATATATTTAAAAGGTATACGCAGCGCCATCTATAGGTAGCATTCATTTAGTTATTTAGTACATGAATAATAATATATAAGAAGTAAAGATAGAAAATAATAGACATACATGAGCACATAATAAAAACCCCTTTCCACATGAATGCAAAAGCATTGGTAGATTCTGAAATGTAATATCGGACTTAGACCTGATGTTTTTTTGAAAATAATATGTCTTTCTATTTTATTTTTTCCTACCCCGACATAGAGTTTGAAAGCTAGCAAAAAATTCTGTCTGGAAGCATTTTTACCATTTCCATTTTTTGTATTCGTGTTTTGAATCAATGTGTAGTAAGAAGAAAGATGTCTGGGGAATTATTACATTTTCTATTAAAATTTTATTAAAATATTGATATATTTAGTCTCCTTCGTAAGAAAGTTTGACTTCACAGAAGGGACCCTTAACCTTAATTCAAATGAAGCACATACTTCAACCGATTGATCCTAAATAAATTGAGTTAGAAATAGCAGCTATTTAATTTAGGTAAATATTGAAACATAAGCTATATATTTCCCTTTTAACTTGTAGTTATAAATCTCGTCACAGGCTAAACAAAAGAAAATAGTGTCTCGAAATTTAAACTAATGATTCTTCTCTTCCAGCATTCGACGGAATCAAATAAGAATCAAAATAAGCAAACTTTTTCTATTTTCCTTAAATTGGGATAGCCAAAAGGTTTCTGAATCCAGCAACTACCAATTTTTTTTTCTCTTTCGATAAAATGGATATATTAACACAGAATGTTGTAGTTTTTTTTTTTACTTCGTTAAGATTCCAGAGTACTCTGGAATCTTAACGAAGCAATCGTATTTCCAACTGACTGGAAAATGATACCTTTCAGCATAGCCAATTCCAAAGCAGAAACTGAAAAAAAAATGTTAACATTTTGATAAAATTAAAAATATTGTTACGAACATGGAAAGTAGCTTCCCAGCAATGTTAGTCTTATGGTTGCGAAGAGAGTTTTACAGGGGTAAGTATGGGATGACTGGCAGCAGTCAGGACTGGACTCCTGACCTTGGCGACAAACTTGGCGACCATTTTGGTGACTTGGCGACAAATCGATGATTCCAGAAAGTGCGACCCTTTTCTCGATATCTCTATTAGGAAAGAAAATACGCTTGAATGTACGAGAAAACTCCATGTGATGTCATGGCCTGTCGGGGAGAGTATATAAGGGCCGGTCTTGGATCAGGGAGCAGTGTGAATTGATCGACTGGAACAACTTTAGAGTTTCGTCTGCAGTGCGAGCTAGAAAGCTGATGAGCTGAGCGTTATATTGAAAGTGCTGTTATTGTCGTTACTAATGATTTGTCGAAGTGCTGAACCGTTATTACCTGTGAATTGTTGTCTGTTTACGTTGCTAATCTGTGCAAGACCTACTGTTTCCTGTTACTTGTGCTACGTGTTTTCCTGCACATTTGTGAATAAACCTTCAATCTCCATTATCCTGTGTGTTGGACTGTTTATACCATACACCCACAGAGCAATTTTTGTTACAGTATATAAGTTCATGGTTGAGTTTATGTGCAAAAGAATTAGTTTCCCTTCTGTTACATAAACTGACCGAGTTATGGAGCTTTTAATTTCATAATTTTAAACCAATCAGCGGCCTCGTCGAGCAAATGTTGCGCACTGATTGGTGGATCGTCTTCGAGGCGGCTATTGAAATGGTGTAAAGCGGTCTAAGTCAGCAATATTCAAAGCTCCATAACTTGGAACTTTTTTCGTTTAAAATGATAATGTATAAAGAATATTTTATTAAATACGACTGATAGGACCGGGGGACCGCATAAGAAATTAGAATTCGTAACTTTTTCAGACATGTATTTATAGACCCAAAAAACATAAAATATAATTTCCCTCCTCATTTAAAGCATTTTTTCAATTGGAACTATATGTCTATCTGTGATGGTTTAGAAATTAACTAATGGGCCAAGATGAGTGTGAACACCATGTAGAGTTTGCAATAAGAATGTAGGTTTTTTAAGGTAAAACGCGAAACAAATTTCTGAAGTCTATGAATGAAAAAAGATAATTAGAACTCGCTAGACTGACGGGACCGGGGTACCGTATAAAAAATTAGAATTCGTAACTTTTTCAGAAATATATTTATCGACTCAAAAACCATAAAATATAATTCATCCCTTCATTTAAAGCATTTTTCCAATTGGAACTATATGTCTATCTCTAACCGTTTAGAAATTAGCATTGGGACCACGATAAATGTGGATACCCTATATAAATGTAAACAGTTAAATAAATTGATACATCATAGAATTAAATAATTATTAGAAAAATAATTGAATCATTAAATGCATAAATTTCAATAAACAATAGTATGGATAGTTTCATTAAAAACTCTGATTATTAATGAAATTTTTTAAAGATCAGTTTATTAATATAAACTATGCTTTGGTACGAAAAAATTCAAATCTTGAAAATGAATATTTAGAAATGAAGGTTTTTAAAATTAGCTATGCTTAAAAGTGTTTATTATTACTTTTTCAAGTTTTTACTAATTTTTTATAACTTTTAATGCAAAATTTTGCACAATTCAAATCATTCATTTCAAATCATGGAATTATTTTAATCCTCTCAATGGTTATTGGTTTATAAAATAAAACTTCTCGAAATAAAAAAAAAGATCTATAACTATTGAAATATAGCTACATAAAAAAACAAGTTTAAAATTTAGAAAAGAGCATATTTTGTTACTTTTTATTTTTATACTTTGTTTAGCTTCTGGCAACTGATTATCGATTTGTCTATCTGCAGAATTTATAGACATACAAACGAAATATTTTTCGAAAAAATGTAGACAATTTTTAATTTGCACAGAATTCAGAAGATCATAATAAATTTGGAAAGTGAAATTTAATTTTATAATTTATATGATGCATTGTATTTAGGAGTACAAAATTTTATTCTGCTTTCCCAATTATCACCTTGGTCGGGTCTTCAGATTTATTATTTTGTAAATGCTTCCTTTTTTACAAAAATGAATGTCCAAAATGTATTATTTATTTTCTTAGTCTATTTCAAAAATCGTTATACTCCCTTTACGAGAAAAAATACATACCGCATCTTTTTGTTTTGTTATAAGTTTAACTTCACATAGAGTGCATATACGATAATTTCCCGTTTAAGCTTTTTAGTGTTCAATTTAATTATTAGAGGCTGTTGTCGATGAAATATTATAAAAATGTAAATTGCGATTCATTTTGAGTAATTTAAACTATTTTTAACACTTTCCTTGATCTTTCAATTGACCAGTTCTGATATTTTCAGAACTGCATGTAAATGTGCTATGAAAAATACAAAATCATTGCACAGTCAAAAATTTCCAATACATTACTGCTGTTTCGTGATCTATTTTACCTTGAGAGCAAATTATTTGATCAATTTTAGAGAAGCCTCGTTCTTAAAATAATGAAATATTCGGCAGAGATACCAGGAATCATCTCAGACGAAATACATAGGAACTTCTGAAAATCCAAGTAAAGATTCTCCTAATGCATCAGCGAATCTTTGTATTCTTGCCAACTTCTTAGCCTTGCAATAGATAATATTTTATTTTTCAACAAACGTTGTGTAAAGTTGGTTAGTTAAAATTTCTTTACTAAAACTTTCTTGCTTCAAGCGAAAAATATACAAAGTGAATAAATTTATTTACCGATTATTAAATTACTAGAAAATCACCCGTCATGGTATGACGGGTGCAAATTAACTAATAGTTCGAGAGATTTCCCGTCAAATTTGACATGTTTAAATATATAATAATAATAATTCAATACATAATACATAATGATTCAATAACCATAGAATTCTCAGTTTGTCAAATGTAAGTCAAAAGTTAAAATTTCAAAGGAATTCTTTTTCGAAATTCTGATCAAAACAAAGAACTTCTCTGCTTGTCAAACATTGATAAAATATTATCAAATTATATCATCACTATTGCAATAAATAATCAGATACATCGTGGCGTCCAAACTATATCACGCGCATGATATACCACTGACATGATTTACTACTTTCTATTGAAAAAACGAAAATTAATTTGAAATATATGATTAATATAATTTTAATTCTCGAAAACTATTGATCATAGCGAGATAAATTTTATATCAATCGATAGCAAATTTTATTTCACTATTTTAGAGCTATTAAATTTGAAATTAGAACGACAATTACTTTTTAAAATTTAAAATAACTGAAATTTAGGTGCTCTAACAATGAAATAATGCTGTTTAACGTCTCGCAGTGCTATTGCGCGAATTTAATTGTTGGTGACTTCAGATCGTTACCAGATCAGTGAGAGACATAGCTGGGCTATTATATTAGTAATTGAAAGTAGTTGAAAGAGCGCAAAAGTGGTAGTAATGCAAATATGGACATTGCAGAGTTAAATATCTGCGATCAAATAAAAAGAATGCCTCAAATGAAGTCTTATGGGTAAATCATAAGGTGAGTTGCAAAGTAGAACTTTTTTTATATTAATTCATACTGTTTGAAATTCATATTGGTTCGGCTAAGTTATGAGAATAGTTACCCTTATAAATATCATTTTTGGCAGGAAGTTAAGCAAATGAGCTCAATTTCAAGAATGAATCCCATTGTTAAAAATGCTGATGAACTGTTTGATATGAGCCCAATGCTTGCGTCACTTGTTCTGTCAAAACTGCAACAGAGTCGGCAGCTCTGAGAAAATAAATAAATAATTGGTAATTGACAAGGTAATGACGAATATACTTGAGGATTTGTTTTAGTGTAGATTGTGGTGCTTACTACTTTTATTACATTAATGCATTTATATGCTATGTGTATTCACAAGCAAATACAATATTAATATTAAACGTTAAAACATAAATCATTAAGAATAAAATTAAAATAAAATACAACAAAAGCTTCTGGAGCGCGCAAAATGAAGCAGGCAACCATGAGAACATTGAAAATACAAAAAAAACACCTAACAAAATGAAATTTATTTAGAAATTAAGATTGAACAATGGATAAGCTTAAGGAATCCACCAGATGAACTTTATCAAGGCGTCACTCATCTGAGAGGATTCAAAAAACAACAGGAATACTTTTATGTATGAGATTCCGACGAAAGTCAAGTAAATTCACCAATAATTTTTACTAGAAATTCTCTAATTGAAAGAATGAAAGGAGAAATGTAGTTGAAGCAAAATATTTAGTGAAGTAAGACACTTCTCTCAAGTAAATCGCTTTTCTCAGGCATATAAGAAGTAAAATTTAGTAAGTAAATCAATTTATAATATAACTGAAAAGTATTTTGGTTCTAAAATCTACAATAAGAAAAAAAAAACGAGAAGTTGCTTTGAAGAATATACAGATAAATAATTTTTTCACGCTTAATATTTTTGGAATAATTGAGCTGCCTGCATAAAATTTTCTTTATAGATTAGTTTACCTTTCAATGACCATGGAGCTGGATGTTTTTCAAATATTCAGTGAGAAAGAAGAAATCGAGTAAATGTTTAATTTTTTCTTGAAACTTATATCTTTCTTGAAACAAATCATACCTCAATGTAGGGTTACAATAATGATTTAATAACATTACCGCTTTTAAGTGAGAGTGTTTTTCATTGGAATTTTTGACATAAATAGGTTTGAGGCTTTTTAAGATTCAGGAAATTATGAAAATAATTTAATAGGAAGGTTATTCTCTGAATGTGGCTGAAATTTGTTTGGGTCTTTTTTCGGGGGAAAGCATGCTTTTTTTCACTAAAAGTAACTATGATTAAAGTCGTTCATGCAATTGTAGCAATTCTTGAAGATTTGGGTTTTGTACCAAAAAGCAGAATATCTGTTCATAGAAAAAATTTATCAAGTCACTGACTTCGAATCTCAGACTAATTTTTCATTTGTGTTAGTATTCATTGTTAGTCACATTTTGGGAATATTGTTTAACGATGACAACTATGGTGAAAAAAAATGTAGGATAAAAATCTTATTTAGTGTACAACATTATTATATACAGTAACAAATAATAATTATTAAATACAGTAACAAATAAATGCAATAACAAAGTCTGATAGTGCTGTAATTACATTGTGATCGTGTTTCGCCTTTAGTGTTTTGTCGACTGTCCCATAGAGAGATTTATTTTGCGTCATTACACATATATCATGAAGGCTGCTCTGTTGAGTCTTATGCAAATAATAGACTGTCACTTTTATATGGAATTACATGCACCTGTGACACAACGAAGTTTTTCCAGTCAAAAATAAAATAGATGTGGTGCTAGATTCTACTCTAAAAGAATATTGTGATATGATGCAAATATGCAGACATCTGAAAATTCATCCAATTAGTAAAATAAGTCCTTAAATACACAAATTTATTAAGAGTGGAAAATACCCTTCGCAAACAAATTGCTAAAATTAAAGGGAAATTAAATCTTCTTCGGATTTGTGTAATGCAATTTTATAGACTGCTATCGTGAAAATATTTTTTGTTTTATATCATCTTCAAATAACTACTTCTATTTCTATTTTAAGACCATCAAGTAAGGCTATAATTTGTAGGAATAATTATGGCTGTTGAAGGAGGCAATAATTTGATGAAAATGCTTAAGCAATATGGAAATCACATATTGATCTGGCCAGAATTATCTCTGGTGGCTAGCTTTGGAGATAAGCTTATGCAGCATGGGACTTAATTAGACGTGATCAAGGGCTTGTTCGTGGTTTAATTGATTCCATACCGGGCAGCTGCAAGAAGTAATTAACTTGAACTGCCAATATGCTTCATATAATAAAAATTAAATTAATTTTAGAGGCTTCAGTATGCAATTTTAGAGTTTGTTATCATTTAACAATGATCTATGGATCTTAGTTAATAAGGAAGCTAATAAATGCAGTGCATAAATTGGCGCTTATTTTTATGTTAATAGCTTTATTTTCAAGAAACAATTCATTTTAAATTTATTTATTAATAAGAACAGTCTCGAGTACTTTTTGTTTCATGAGTATGTATGGAATCTGTTAAGAGATTCGGAGACAAAGGCCGTCTCGGCAGTGGCGTAACTGCAGAATTTGCCGCCAGGGGCGAACTTGCAACATGCCACCCTTCCTTCACAAGTTACATAGGGCACATACACCTCAAAATACAAAAAATGAATTCTATTAAAAAATATTACTAATGTAATTCGTCATTTGACGCCCGCGATCTCTGCAGATAAGTTGCAAAACTGCGCGTTCACCGCCAGTCTTTCTTTCATATATCTGTAATTTACCGTGTGGCCGCGGTGGCCTAGTGGCAAGGTCTCCACCTCCGGACCGGAGGGTCGCAGGCTCGAAACCCCATTCCCTCAAAGATCCGCCGTGTATGTTGCCTCTTGCACGCTAAATCATATGTAGTGGCCAACCGTCCTCTTGCTGGTGTGCCGCATAAATACCCACACTGGCCCGGCCTACCCAAGAAGACCGGCCTTGACCGCGGGGAGAGAGCCGTCTCACCAGCATGTGGAGGACGGGATTTATTGGGTGCAATAAGATAATACAGGCATTGTCCGAACAGGGACAGTACTTTTATATACAAGAGAGCTGGGAATATAAACATGGTTCGACCCACCTAGGTGGGGAGGGAATAGCTTGATTTACTGCTCGGGCAAGCAAAAAACGCGAAAGTTTGGCGAGGGAGGTGCCAGCTCTGCTGTCGTCCTCGTCATCTGACCGCGGTTTAAAATTACGAGGTCCCTCCCTAAATAGCTCTCGTGTTGCTTCAAAACGGGACGTTAATCCAACCTAACCTGTAATTTACAGACAAAATACGAATTAATTACATTAGTTATCTTTTTATGTATGCAATGGCAGAGCTAGGGCCGCTGATCTTCTTAGTTATAAAATTGCTTTCCTGCATGCCTGATTTTGCCGCCCGGAGCGGACCGCCCCCTCCTCCCAAGTTTAGCGACGCCACTGCGTCTCGGATGATGTAATAGGTAAGGTGTAGGCAGTGGCGGCTCGTCAGCTTAGAAACAAGGAGTGCTGCAAAAAATGTTTATCATGAGAATACAATTTTAAAAAGCTACTTTATCTTTCAGTAGGCCATATTTTTTTATTCCAAAGCCAGATAAAAAATTTCCTGCTTTTCAAACAAACTAAATAACTAGCATATGACATTTACTACTAGTTTTATTTAGAGAAGTTAAGTAAATGTTTATGTGATGATTATGCTGACGAAAAAAAAAAAAAATCAGAGCTCCACATACACTTTCCTACTCGCTCAGCTCACTCGATAACACTCTTCCAAAAATGAATATCTTCTTCAAAAGAAATCTAGCCTTCTATCAAAAGAAATCGAATATTCAATGAACCAGATGTGTTTCTGTCGATGCAACACGAACCGAAACCAAAACCCATAAACAGCCAATGAGATTGCCACTTTGTGTGGGAGTGAGATAAAAAAGGAAAAAGAAATTAAAAAGAGCGTCTCTTTCTCGTTCAGTTGGCTCCGTGCCAGCAAGAGCTGTTCAGTCTTGCAGCCCATAGCCCGTCTAAGTTAAAGGCAGAAAGGGTTGCTTTTTCCCTCCGGATTTTCTGCGCAGTGAACGGATTTCGGGGGTGGAAGTGTTCTTTGCAGGGTCTCTCTTCGTTTGGATTCATTTTATGCCTTTTTTTCAATTTTCAATTACTTTTTTTGCTTTTTCGTAAGTCATTGAACTCTGAGAGTGGAAAAGTAAACAAATAAGATTGAAAACGAAAAATACAAGTTTAAAAAATAATTTCAGGGGGTGCTGCAGATCTGCAGCCCTAATGGGCGAGCCGCCACTGGGTGTAGGCCTCTTATACTTGGATTCAATCCTCGACCCAATTCGGTGGATTGTTGTGGTGCCAAGAGGGGTCAACATCCATGTCGTATGATTATCGGCATGTTGACGATTACTTGAGTGCCTAAATGGCATTAGGATGCATAAGCAAAATAAGACTCATGGCGCAGGTTCAGTATCTTGAGAGCACTGTTCGCTTGCTCTAGTGGCGTCAAATTTAGACAATAACAAACGCCGCAAGAGGTGTCATCTTATGAGCAGTTCTCAATTTCTGGGAACTGTCTTGCAAATGATACTATGTCGAAAATCAAATATGTTTAAGGGGAAAAAAGTTCTGAGATAAATAGCGGCAATATCTGTGCTTTATGTGTGATTACATTATTTGGAGGTTTATATTTGTAACATAATTGTTGCATGAAACATTTTATATTGGAACCAGTATTCTTAAAATAAAAGCAGAATTCTCTCACGCGTGACAAAAAAATGTCATTTCATACTAATTTATTTCGTTCTGGCAATAAGTTGTGAAGTTTCGTGTCCAGGAATAATGCAGTTCATAGGCGCGTCATATTTTCTGTCCTGTATTTTGGATTTCGAAGACTAACTTAATGTTATCATGACGAATGGTTGTTTAAGTTATTATCTTCAGATGGCCCACGAAGCTTCCTTAGACATTTGATTTGTCGATTCACAATTTCTCAAAAATAATATGCAACAATTTGGGAAGTTCATGGAAAACTTTCCTATTTATATGTTACCGGCATTGTATGAAAAACCGGCATTCTATAGAATGCCTAGGCATTTTAGGCTAAGTATGAAATATGAGAATTATTTGAATATGTTATATACTTTCCCTAGGCACTGTAAGTAATACCTATTCATAAGGCATTCTATAGAATAACAAATGCTATTTAGGCAAAGTATGAAAAGGAGGCCTGATAAGGCCTTTATTATATTATATCATTTATTTTATTATATTTGCATTCTACAGAGATACAAACGTTATTTAGAAAAAATAATAAAAAAGTGTTATAAAAACGTTTTATTCAAACTACGTTATACAAAATGAAAGCTATACGAAGCAAAGTTTATGCTTTTCTTGTTAAGGGCATATAGACCAGACTAGAAATTGACGAAATTAAAAAATATAAAATAATAGGACAAAGTAATTGAATTCATAAATAAGCCAATATAACAAAGAAATATCGTAATTTTTTTAGAATATTTTTTAAATGTTTGACTAATTAAATCTCTTTTTATTTTATTGTTAATGATTTATTAAGGCTTTTGATGATTTTTAAGTTCTTAGTTCAAAATATAAATAAAGTTTTTAAAATTTATACCGATATATAAGAAGGAAATTTATTAGACTTGACAAAAAAGTCACATTAATTCATTTATATAATAGCGAGTTGTCATAATAGTTGTAATAAGGAATTCATATTTATTTAAAAGCCATGTTATAAAAACTATTATTATATAACTTTAAGGCTTTTTAAAGAAGTCATGTTATAAAAATTTATTATTATGCAACATTTCATACTACAAAATGAAATGGAAATATCAGAAAAAAATTGTATCGTGTTTCAAAAAGAATAATTTTATGAGCACTTAAATATATTTTTTGCAGCGAAATATCAAAATGTCAAAATTAAGTTTTTGTTTTACTAACGAATTTCATTCCATCGCAAACATTGAGTTAATGAAATTAACGACGGATGTTTCTGGTACTTGACATTTTATCCCTTCCGAAAAAAGGAAAATTTTCTTTACTGAAGGATCCTCAAAGATCATAAACATTTATTTTACTTATTTCTCTTCCGTTTATACGACATTTTAATTCAGTTGTTTCCTTAAAGTATTCAAGAACATACTTTTCCGTCGTTCTATTGATCTATCGCTCTTTCTTTTCACCCACTGCGATTTTTTTGAAGCCACCCTAGAAAAGAGAATCCTTTCTCTTTCTGCAAGTCTTTCTCCTTCAATATTAGAGCTTCCCAAACGGATTCTTTAACGTCCCTGAATTTTATGGTCCTAAAATAACTGTGCAGTTGTATAATGAAACCAGGGATTCTCCGCACAATTGAAAGAAAGAATAACCAAAAGCTTAAAGTCGAACTACTTTTGATGCATCATTGTGTTGTTTCAATCTGCTACTGAGAAAAACTTTCTCTGTCTGCCGTCTTCTCTGCTTGTGTGTGGCTCTAACCGATTCTATAGAGAGAATAGATTTGCTCGTGTTGGTTGTGTGATTGACTGCTACTGAATGCATATTGCACTCTTTGTCTGCTATTCTTCTGGTTGGTCGCTAGTTGAATTGCCTTCTAGAATTTCTTTGCAGCGGCCCAATGGAATTGGAAAACGAATGTAGTTTCTCTTCGGGAAAAATCCGGGATTTTGCTATTCTTTTCAATTCCGTCCCAGATATTTATCCAATTTGACTGTTTTGGAAGTGGATCTGCGTTTGTTTATATTTCATAGAGGAGCTTGTTTTTGCCAGAAAGGAATCAATCGTATGCATTAATTAGGTATGAATGCTTCTCTTTTAAACGAAAGAAAGGATGTGGAGGAAGTGGAGATTTTTTGTTATAAAAATGAAAGTTATTTAGCCCTTAGGCCAACTGAATCGCAGATTTATTTCTTTACAATTTATTTATAATTAGGCTTCCTGAGTTTCTTAGCAGTTGAACTAGAAAATGAATGTATTTTTCTGTTGCAGGGGAAGAAAAACTTAGATTTTATATAAATTATTTTGATTTTTTTAGGAAACTGTGTTTTATTGTAGAATTTAACTGAAATAAAATAAGGGCTAGTGAAAAATTTCCAAATTTATCAAGCTTGTAATAAATGCGAATTTAGTTTGGTGTCATATAATACTATAAAAAAATTCTTTAGTTTAATTTAGTTATATTAAGCGGGGTTTATAAGCGAACAGTAAAACCGACAGTAAGCTGTCGCTGTCAAGTTCGGACAGAGACTTGTCGTGGCCCGGTTCAAACTTTTATGATTCTGCGCATGCGTCATCTCTTACTGTCGGTTTTACTGTTCGCGTGTAAACCCCGCTTTATCGTCCCGTTTACAATCAAAACGAGGGCCATTTCGAGAAGTTCCTCGCAATATCGAACCACTATTAGATGAAGGGAATGACACCTATTCTGGAACCCCCTCCTCAAACTTCCGTACCATACTAACAGGAGGAAGTTTGATCCACGACGTCCTATTTAACGTGCACTAGGCCCACATGAACGACGGATATTTAGTGGAAATGGGTTTCGAACCTGCTGCCCCCCTTTTTGCATTAATGACTCTAAAATGAACTTAAAATTTGTTAAAACAATCTGAACCATATCTCTAAATGAAATGAAGTATACGGCATTTCTAGGAATTTCGAGAAAAACTATACAACAATCAGTGTGATCAAGTTAACAATATTTTGAAATAAAATTCATAGATTAATTCGTTTCAGAATAAATTTGGCTTGTTTATGAAAATATTTATACATTTTTGAAGCATGGGAAGTTAAAAAATATAATAGTCTTAATCACATGAAATTTTCTCCTTTTTAATAGATTTACTTTTTTTCTATTTGAAGCGAACATTTTATAAAAAGATTTGCATACTTCTTTCGAAAATCAGTAAGATAACGAGAAATTCACTTTACGCCTTGATAAAGGAAAAATTGAAAGCATAATTTTATCTTTAATATGCTTAGCATATAGACCAATATTAGATTAAAATTTGAAAATTTAAAATTACCCTGTTTGAATACAAGTGCTCATAAAATTTCAGAATGTAATTAAAATAAAACTATCACATTGCCGTGTTTTTTTGAAAAATAGTTATTCGAAAGCGAGAAATAAGGTGCAATTTACTTATATTTCATATTTTTTAAAAAATACATTTCCTTTTAATATTTGAATTTTTGGAATTTTGTAAAGTCATAATACGAGTTTGTTTTGAACGTTTTTATGTAGAAAGTTAGTGATATAATTGCTTGAATTTGCTTTGGCCAGCAATAAATACGAATTATTAAAAGCAAATACATCCCTCCTGGTTTCACTTTAATTGCCATTCATGTTCAAATTTAATTGAAGTATCATAAAAAATTTCATAACTATATGCGATTTCCTTTACATGCTCAATTACGTTTTTCGCTCAAAGTTTATCAGTAGTTAATGGTTCTTACAAAATTTGCAGAATGCATTTTGCGCAAGAGCAATTTAGGCTGTTTCATATAATTTTGTTTTTAATACATTATTTTGTTATTTGATATGATTCTGCCCTTTTAAGAAACGAATAAAATTTTAATAATCCTTCGATCTATATATTTTAAATAATTTGGAAAAACCTTCAGACAGTTCGCCAGCCCTAACCACTCCACAGATTTCGACAACTTTCATTTCATATGAGAGCTTATGACGTCTAGATACGTCATAAAGGTTCGTATGTCACCCAGAACCTTTAATTTTCGAAAGATATTGCAAAATAAACGGAATATATTAAAGGAAATAACGGAGATTTATTTGCAAAATAGTATCGTGTTCCTGAGCGTAAAAAATGGACTGATTTCGCCGATTTATTACGTCACTTCTTTGAAATAACTAACGAATCAGAATGTTCTGCTTTATTTTCGTAAGTTTAAAATAGTATTTTTCAATTTTATGCAGTTCTGTTGCATTTCATCCCAATTTAGTTTAACTTTAATAGCAGACGATTTTGTTAAGACATATCTATAATTTGGTTTTAATAGCAGACGATTTTGTTAAGACATATCTACAAATATTATTATCTTTGTTTTAGTTAATATTTAATTTAAAATCAATAGCAAACGATTTTATTTAATTTCTAAATTTATTTTTATCAGATTGGCAACAAGAAAATTAGTTGTTAAAATGTTCCGCTTTATTTTCGTAAGTTTAAAATAATATTTTTCATTTTTATGCTGTTCTGTTGCATTTCATTCCAATTTAATTTAACTTTAATAGCAGACGATTTTGTTAAGACATTTCTATAATTTGGTTTTAATAGCAGTCGATTTTGTTAAGAGATCTCTATAAATATTATTATCTTTATTCTAGTTAATATTTAATATAAAATCAATAGCAAACGATTTTTCATCGTTTCGAAATTTATTTTTATTAGATTGGCAACAAAAAAATTAGTTGTTGTTATGAAACTTTTACGGAACGCAGCGTTGTTAAATGAGAGAATGAAGTTGTTTCTGGAATAAACATTTTAATTTTGAGATGACTTTTTGTTTTCATCAATAATCCCAACAGTTCCATCAAAATGGCATGCCAAAAATATTGTAAAATACCTATTGTAGGTGATGTAAACTGTTTATTTAGGGCTATATTATTCTGTATTTATGGATCTGAAAACTTTCATGCCGAAATTCGTTAGAAAGTTATACAAAACATTACAACTGGATGGGGTTTATTGAAAGATTTTATAATTTTAAAGGAATATGTTGTCTACAAAGAATATGAAATCGACTATGGTTTTATGGTCTGTTCAACTGATCTTCATGCAGTATTTAAAACTGAAAAAAGTAGTGGCTGAGAGTCGCGAAGCAGCGAGGTGGAAGGGGCAGTGATGAGCAAAGTGGGTGCTGGCAGCGAACCCGCCCGGAATGCGGCGAAAGCGGCTAGTACTACTATTATGTTTTTATCTTCTGGAAGATAATTATGAATGGCAACAAAATTATTAGTAGTTTTCAAGATTGAAAGTAGTTCTCAAATGCAGCACTGTAAACCTCAAAAATATACAATCTATTTCAGGCTATATAAATTTTAAAACTGAAATTTTTGTATGCGCTGAAAATTATGAATTCATTTTAAAAACTTAATCGACTGTAAACGCATTGCAATGTCTAAATGGGCTTGCTATTCTAAATATATCTAAAAAGCAGAAGGTTCCGTCTAAGCTTCAATGATCGTGTTTGTGGTTTACCAGGTTCTCAAGTGTTACAAGATAGCCAATCATGCATGAATATGTCTGAATATTATTGACGAATGTAGTTATGTTCAGAAATGTAGACAAGGAGGCGTTGTTCATTTGTGCCAGAGTTATATCACCGTGGTTACACATGAGTGATCTTCTCTTCTGCGAACATAAACACGAGATTTCTATTGTTATTAGTAGACAATTCATCTAGCCGTGTGAACTTAGCACTATAATTGTTCCTATTAACCCATTTAAACGTCATTTCATTGCTTAACAATAGACTGTGATACGCTCCAATAGGGATCATGAGTATTTACTATCAGGCAGCAATGTATTTTGTGCGCAATGTGCATAACGCCATCATTATTTAGATCGCGGCTTTAACGGCTTGGAAATGAGCGCTACAATCGGTGGAACAGCGATTCTATTAATTCGAAACTGCTCTTTTGAACAGTGCAGTTTCCCTTATTACGGCGGCGATTAAATCACCGATTTCGGAAATCATGGCTACGATGCTAAATCGAAATCTTGAGAGCAATTTAAAAAAGGAAATGAAGATATTTATTATTTCGTCGATGTTTCTTTTAATGTACTGAGCTCCTTTCATCTCTGACGTGAATTTCATTCAACAATTCACTTCAGCGAGAGGGAGTTTTGAGCCAATTTTAAGATAACAATCCAGCGTTTAAATGCTAAAATGGGTCTCAAAATAGGTCTAAACAGCAGCAAACTATATTCCTTTAAGAAGATATACATTTAAGAGAATATAGCGCTTAATTTTATTCATTTAGTTTGAATTGATTAAGCGCTTTAAAATCTTCAGAGTTGAATTGGAATAAATAAGAATGCAAATGAATTTATCTCTGAAGCATACTCTTTCTGTGATTTTAATTTCCTTCTCCTCCAAACTCTTTAGAGTTAAACTTGCAATAAACAAAAATGCACGCAATTTTATTTCTGAGTGTCATGCATGCCTTCTGATATATCGAGTTTTCAGATATTTCCTTAAGAAAGTGATTAATTTTTCAAAGGCTTATTTCCTCAACCAAAAAGTGATAATCTGCGAAAACTATGAAATCCGTATTAATAAAAAATTAACTCTAATTTATTCTTAGACTAATATTCTATGCGAATTTTGCATGCGCGAAATTAACAGTAATAATATAATATTTTTAAGAATGATAAATGAAATTAAATGAGAACTAATTATCTTAAAAATGATTAATTCTTTTCATAATTTTAGTTTCAAAGATATGATTTTAAACACTGAAATATGTTTATTTGTTGTTGATATAACCGCCGAACTAGCTGCATTAAAGTTTCTGTTTAGTTTCATCGTCTCACACGTTATTATTTTCATTTAATTCTTTTTCCAGACGGAAATTTTGAATGTAAGAGTAAGTGAAAAATGCACATATACACTGTATTAGCATAGCTTGGAAATGGACTGTTCTAGTTCTGGAAGATAAACTGAAACGCAGAAACAACAACAACAACAAAATAATTAAGTGCTGAAAATGTCTTTATTTGACCTCAGCGTAATAATCGAGTGTCCGAGACACTTTTAAGGGATTCGAAATTTTTATCACAGAAGTAATCAGAGACAAGGGACTAATGCTGTCGAAGGTTTTGGCTATGGGGCCGTATGTTCCGGCTTCGAAACATGATTTCACAACATATCCGACGTGTATGTTGGCCAGGTGCACGCTAAATCTGACATCGAGGAGTTAAACATCCTCCCGCTTTTATGGTGCGAACGCTTGAGGGGGGCACAGATGTCTTCCTTGTCATCTGACCACGGTTCAAAATGACGAGGTCAGTCCCAAAATGGCTCTCATGTTGCTTTAAAACAGGGTGTTCACTTCAAACTTTTGCTCCTGTGACGCGAGTGAGCAGCATCCAAATAGCTAGTCCCCTCTTATACAGGCCACACTTTAGAAACCTTCTGGGAACAGTGGACGTTTACACCCTCCTTCCGGTGGCTGCAAAAAGACAAAACTAAATTGAGTGAGTGTGAACATTCTAGTTCTTCTAGCGCATAACTGCAATCATCCGTTATCACCGCAGCAAAATCACAATGCTATTTGCAAATGTCGCATTCTGGAGTTAGCTGTACATGTAGGAACTCGACTACTAGATAAACCTTGAATGACAGATTGAATAAATGATGGTTGTTTGCAAGGAAAACCATGATTTATCTCTCACTAATTTGGACTGCGAAACCCGGTTGAAATGGTGCAATGCATCGGGATTGGGGCACCACAGACTGTAGCAGAGTTCTCTTAACTGATTAGTTCTGTTTTGTTTGGGGAGTAATTACAGGCGCATTACAGTTTAAAGGGGCTGAAACAGACTCAATAAGCCTGTTAACATCCTTGAAAAGCTTCGGTACAAAGGCGGTGAGATCATAGTATGGACGGACATCATTTTGAATGGCCTCATTGACCTATACATTTTTACCAGTGCGACTATGAATGCTGGAATATATAGAGATGAAGTTCTTGAGTTTCATCTCAAGCTGTTTAGGCGTGTAACTGGCAATAACTTCCTTCTAAGCGCCGAAAATGCGCGACCCCATCGCGCTTTGCTGATGGCCAGTTATCTTGAAAGCGAATAAATCCAACGAATGTAGAAATCCGTATATTTTTCGGATTTCAATCCAATAGATCAAGTATGAGACGCCTTGGGACTCCGGTGTTGCATCACTACAACTTCCATCTAGCATTCTACCGGAGCTTCAACCCGCTATTAATCGTGAATACTCTCTGTTACCGTAGGCACTCTTGAGCAATTTAATACAAACCAGAGAAAATCGCTGTCCAGCTTGCATTTAGGTCAGGGGTAATTAAACACATAATCGATTTTGTCTATGTATCTCTAAACAGTTATAACACAACTTTCCCCTATCCCCCCATATATCACATTTCCAATATTCTTATTTAAAATTATTTTTTTAAGAAGCATACATTTCTATATTTTATAGATACGTCAGGCATGACAAAATAAAGATTTTGTCCTTGTTCTGAACTGAAAAGTAATTTAAATTACATAAGCTTTTATAGTTGTTGATGTAATTTAATCCTGAATTTTTATAATTATATATGATCTTAGGCAGTCTTTATCTAGGGAAACTCATAATTTATTGGGATGCTATACCAATAATCAGGCAAAGTTCAACACTTTACAAGTATATTTCTTTGCAGAGTGTTAAAGTATCAGGAGGAAAATAAAAATTTACTTCTTTATTAAAATAAATAAAAATACTACCTGCATGGATGAATGGCCTCTGATGAAGTCATCCACCAGATTCTTATTTCTTATCGTTGTCTGCTATTATTTTTGTATTTTTAACTCCTTCACAAGTAAAATTCCCTTTTTCAGTATTTTTATTTATTTTGAACTTCGCAATTTTTTTCCTGGATGATGCTGCACTTGCGCACACCACTTAAATTGCTTACATTGATTTTTATCTTGTTGGATACTCATCCTTATTCTTTATCTTTTTAGATGTTCAATCCTTCTTTATTAAAATTAGTTTTAGAACAATACAAATCTTAGAAAATAACCGTTTTGTTTATTTTTATATCTTGCATAAAAAGTAGCATTGACTTTAAATATCTGTTTTAATTGAAATATAGTTGAAACTTGTTCCCTTTAACCTTTAAAATTCTCAGAAGGTGATAATGGTCTTTAAACAAACGGAAAATATTTACCTAAATTGATGAATCCGTGGTAAAGTTGTCGATCTGAACAATATTTTACCACGCTTTAATATTTTCTTGGAAAAGAATACAAGTCTCGTGCGTGAAAGGATGAATAGATTTTATTTAAGATACGAAAAAACTGCTAAAAAACAAAACAAAACCGTTTAAGGAAGAATAGCAGCAAAAAAGTAAAGATGATTAAAACTCCTTTTCACTCCATCATTTTTTGTACCATTTTTGCTCAGTTATAAATTTAAAAACTTGTGACTAATTTTTGCGATTAACTACACACGCCCATTAAAAACCTGTTTTTTTTGTTTAAGAGCTCACTCAGGTGAATGACGATGCGTTAATCTTTCGAAAGATAAATCAAAGCCAACTGTTTTCGTGAATATAATCAAATAAATTCCCAGTCAGGTCAATGAACATGGCAATGTGACTGGAATGTAAATTTATTTGCAGATGCAGAGTCTTACTTCGTCTTTGCATTCCATTCCCCTTCGTTAGAGCCGTAACCTTAGTAAACTTAGTTGCTGGAGTTGAATGGAAGAGCGGAGTATGAATATCTCTGGGCGAAACCTGTCCATTCATTCTCTCCAAACCAAAGATTTTTAATTTATTTAGCTTCTAGTATCGTGCTTAAATAACACACTGCCTGTTTAATATGCGAAAGCAGACTATCCTATTTGCCTTACCCTTAAGACGTGTGCCTTCACTTTTAATCCGAGAATATCTTTAGGAAAGCAATGCTTAGCAACTATAGCTTCAAAGTAATTTCGGCTTGGCTCATAAACCATGTTGGTTTATTAAGAGATGTGTTGATATATATGAAGTAGTTAAGGCAGCCTAAAGATTAGTCCGCTTATTTGTGAGAAGAAGTTATTGGCTGATAGGGATAAATTATTTGAAAAATTTATGGCCGAAAGTGTTGGTTTGTGATAAGGACAGTAATGCAAGGACTGGGCGGGAGTTTATTATGTAAATAAAAAAATAAAGCCCATCTTATGGTTTTATTTTGAAAGAGGAACACTGAGAAAATTATCAGTGTTTTACTTTTACATTCTCAAACTTCATATTTGCACTTTTTGATTTTTCTTTTCTTACAACCTGCTCTATTTTTTCTAGCGCTCAGCATTCGTTTTCCTTGATATTTTTTTTCCCAAAAGTACCTTACTTTGTATTAGTAACCGATTTCATTACACTTTATATTTATGCTTATGTTTAATATTTGAATGTATAAAATTTTCTCAATATGTGCATATTTTCAGTTTCATTTTTGTTTTGTACGATTTTCAAACAATTTTATGTACATTTCGGTTTTGCTTTGAGATTTATTTTTATTATTTTTCCTAATAAAACGATCTTTACTAAGTTTTCAAAAGCGAATGTATGCGAATGTATAATCCCTTCAATGACTAGACTTTAAAATAGCTGCGTAATTATTTGTGTTGTACAATCATGATTCTTAATATGAATAATAGCTAGTAAACGTGAAATCAGTCTTAACATTAACTAAAAAATAAAACAACCAGATTTATTCTTCTGAAAACAAACGAAATTAGTCAAATTAAACATTCTTAGTCGTGATTAAATTCAATTAAATATTGAAAACACTTGTCGGGATTTTAAAAGTATGAGCTTGAACTCACAAATTAATTTGACTTTTGAAATAGCTCTTAAGAGAAAGTTACTAATTTTATAGAATTTGCCTTCAAGTCAGAAAATAGCTCACTACTCCGTACTCTTTTTTTCTGCTTAAAAATCCGCCACCGCGTTACTTAATTTTAGCTTGCACTATGAATATTAGATATACGCTGATCTTTTTCTTCGTTGTTCTCCTTTAAAGCTGGACAATCGTGATTATTCCACAGAGTGCACATTCGGTCGCACCGCGCCAAAACCTGTCGCCAATGTGAAAATTCGATGAGAATTGGCGTGGTATGATCGAAAGTTTGAAAACCAACTTCGTTTGAAATTAATTTGGACTGCTGGTCATAAATGCTGAAATACGGCCGGTGTGAGATACTTGGGGAAGGTGGGATGAAGCTCTCTCGCGCTAGAGGAAATCGGAGGTGGCGGGGGTTCGAGTTTTGAGGGCAGAGCGAAGTTACGTGCAGTAGGGGATCGGTGTACCCGTAGATGATGGGTTTGTGGTTGCGTGGAGCGACTCGGGAATGACCTACTTAAGGGGACATAGGACTGTTAAACCTCGAAAATTTTCGATTTTATGAAAAATATATATGTTATTCCTCTGTCTTTTCTGAACAATTTAAAACAACCCGCGTTAAAAAATTTCCATAATTATGAAAGTTAGGAAGGAAAATGTATCAGCTATTCAACGTAAACAATGAATATGGCCATATTTTTAAAGCGCTAAATCTCAAAATGCGTATTTTAGATATTGCGCGCACGATATCTCAAGAACTATTAAATATTGTTACATAAAATTTTTACCAAATATGTATTTTGCTATGTTCTACAAATTGAACCACTGTTTTGTACATATATTCTTCAAAGAAGTTTATTACTGGGAGTTAGAGATGATGAAATTTTAAAAATGTTTAACATTTTTATTTTAAATTGGTATATAAAATAGAAATTAAATTTGAATGTTAATAAATTGAGGCTCAGTTTCTTAAAAAGACTGTTTTTATTACTTAGATATCCAAAATATTGTGTTTAGACCAATGTTTTATCCGTAATCATGCTCGCAAGGTGACTATCTCATTTTCCCCCAAAAATTACACCCATATTTATCACTCCCTTAAATAAATACATATCAATATTAAGAATAGAAAATATGTGTACAATAACAGAAAGAACAGATATTTTTCCAGAAAAATAGTTAGTTTTTCAAATGTTTTATTTTAGATATAATGTATCGAATTTGATAGTTTTTCCCCATTATTAGGAGGTTCAAAGGGCGTATGTCCCCTTAAATGGATGGGATGAAAAATAAAATGGCGTGGAGTGCCACCATGCCATTTGTGTGGAGTGGAGTGATTGTGAATGTCCAGCTTAATATGCCCTCAAATTCTGCCTGTCTAATACAGGGTGATTATAATTAAAGTGCAGGTGTTTATGGCTCAATTACAAAAATTACCCTGTCAAACTCAAAGCCATTTTGTTTACATACTATTTAGACAATGGAGAGTCGATTTATAAAGGAATCTGTATCTTTATTTATATTGCTACAAAATAAATTAATTGGCTTTAATTTTTTTGGAAGAAAACCAAAACCATTTATCAAAAACAATGAACACAAAGCGATGACACTTAAGGAGCTTCTTCAGTAGGGAAACCTTACGTGAACACAAAATTTCCGGTGTTTTCTGCAAAATCTTCTGCACTTGCTAAAAACGATTGCTTCACTAGAACACCGAAATATACGCAAAAAAAGTTATGTGTAATGGAAAATGAACAAAAACAAAGAAAGAAAGTAAAAAATGGAAAAATCAATGATTAAAACATGAAAAATGAAGAAAGATATTCTTTTCACTCTCCCAAGCACCAATCGATCCACTCCGCAGATAAACTTAAAAAATATTAAAGATATTACGGGCTAGTTGCCTCATGCACCCAGTTTTCCCACCGTGCCACATTTTTGCCACCGCGAACAAAATTTGCTCCGCAGGCGACTTCTGAAATCGAATTGTGGCATTGGCACTAAAATAGGAATAGGAACTAAACAAAAAAACGTTTTATGTGATTAATTAAAATTAAAGTGTCATTTGAACACAAAAATTAATTTTGAGCGGTTACATTTCATTCTAAAAATATGACTGAATTTGTGCACATTTGCAATTCACTTGACTTTACAATTCTGAGCTTATTTTTATAATTTTTCTTTTTTGATTTCATAATTTAGTTTAAAAATATATTCAATATGTTTCCTTTGAACATGTTGTACCATGGTTTTTCTGAAAATGATATTATCAACTGCTGAATGCATGATGCCTCTATCGATCAATATGATGCGCAGTTTTGTGAGGTTCTTTCATTCGGCTAAAATATCCACGTTTGCAGTTAAATGATCACAAAGACCAAAAATCGAAAGATTCTGCATAATTCCCATTCACACAATTTTTGTTGCAAAAACCAAATTGTAACTGTTATAGAAACAAATGCACTGTTAAAAATATTTTCGCGTTAAAATTTCCATCAAATATTATTCAATCACGTAAAACGTTCATTTTTCCAGGTTTTATGTCTACTTCACTTCCCAAATTCATCTTGCAGCTCCACTTTTGCTCCTTTTGGCGAAACTGTAGTTTTTTCTTTTTAAATCGACTCCGCATGATCTAACTAATATGTATACGAAAAGGCATTGTGTTTGGCTCAGTATTTTCTTTGTAATTGATCTCTAAATATCTATACTATTGACGATATTTTGGAATGAAGCCATGGTTCTCTTTGTGCATTTAGAGATTCTGGGTCTTCTGATCTTCAACCCAATTGCTAAAGTTTCTAAATTCAAGATACGTTTTCCATTTAACTTGTTTACAGTCCAAGCGTTCTTTAACTTTTTCACTACTGGCGCATTTTTACACTATTCGAAAACGAATTTCTTTTTTGACACAAAGGTATCAATATACAAGGTATATACAAAAGAAGTGACACATTTCAAAAATTAATAAAAAAAAACTAAGAATGGAACCACGGTTTTTTTTTATAAAATCAGAGCGCATCGCAAAAAGTTTTTTTTTCAGATAGGTAACGCGTCATTACGCCGTTCTAAATTTGTTACAGAGAGAAAATTCCGTACGCAATGGCTACCGATCAGCAAAAGTCGATGTGTGTTTTCTGGTTTATTTTTTTGGTTTTTCTTGAATACCACGAAAACTCTTCAGTTTTCACACTACATGTGAATCAACAAATTAAAGAGCATAAAATTCCCTACAAATACATGCTTTTAGTTTTAATATTTTCTCAGATAATGGCTCTAAACAAATTTTTGATTTCCAGTAATTTACGACCCCCTAGGCCATCGAAATGGCATGTTAACTATCTGAAAAAAACCTTTCTGAGATGCGCTCTCATTAAAAAAAATTCGTAGTTCCAACATTTTAAGTTTTTTTATTAATTTTTGAAATGTGTCACTTTATTTGCGTACACCCTATATAAAGAAACATTATTTCTACGTCAAATTTTATTTTTTATTTGAGATATATAAATCTGACAGAAGCACGCGTAACTAATGAATTATTGACTTTCCCAATCTAGTTTTTTGTCAGAGTGAATATCCTTGCAGTCTCATCCGAAACTGATTCTTTAAGGAAAGAAGGTCTGATATAAGCCTATCAGAATGTTTCCTCTAAAGTGCCTTAAAATTTTATATATTTTTATGAATAAATATTCGCATGACGCCTTGGATGCTTTCATTTACGATTATAAATCTGGATATCATTTCATCGTCGTTCATCATTTTTCATCCTCGACGCATTTCTCTTAGTTTTGTAAATTCTGAAAACAGACAGCTTGAAAAAGGTTCCTTTCTGTAATGTCCATCGAATCACTGAAGGAAAGAAATGGACGCCAGTATTATTTAAAACGAAACATTAGTATCACTTAGCATTGACTCATAAGTGCTTTTTATGTATCTTGCACGTGAATCTTCACTGAATGAGTTTCACTCTGCAATTAAGGAGTAGCTACAGCACTAGCTATTTGGTATAGTTTCAACTAACAGAAAATCGTATTGGACTCCTTATTTATTAATTTATCCATATACTGATTATCTTTTCTGTTTAAATGAACAATGTCGCATTCAAATTCCTGAGGTATTTCTTTACTAAAATCCCTCAAGATCTACTGGTGCTCTGGCGTGCTATTCCATGAAAAAGGAAGGCAATTTCTTCCTTTGTGAGTTAATGAAAACTTTTGGTGAAGATGGAGTAGATAATGGATTGTTTTGCCCCACATCTATCTGGAATCCTATCGGCTGGTCAATGCGGATCTGAAACTAATCGCCTGAACGCTAATCTATTGGAACGCTATCGTCTGGACAATGTAAGTGCGGGATTATGTCGTCTATTCGTATCGCCTTTTCTTATACTCTATTGATTGAATGGCTCGTATTCTACTACGAAGAGTGGCTTGTTTTTTTCCTGTAGCTATCGCTGATATTGTAGATTGTTTATTCATTAGATGTCCTAACGGTGAACATTTCTTTGTGCTTAAAAGCAAAATTGCTTAACTCATTTTGAATAACTGATGAAAACGCAATTCTTTTATAAGGGAATTAATTAAACCATTTTTTTTGTTTATGGCTGTACAAAAAAGATCATTGCTCATTTTTCATGTAAGGCTATGGAGTGGATTATGGTAAAAAAAAAGTTAATTGTAAATATGGCTATATGCTATTTCTAGCTTCTCGTTCTGAATCTACATCGAGGATTCTGAGAAGAAACCTCCAGCTATGATGAGATGACGAGAATTACTCCATTTTTCCACATCAATGTTTGGATGCTCGGAGCACGAGACAGATATAGTATGCATCAGGATCACGAACATAAAGGAAAAAATTGACTTGAAACTGCAATTATCCGGCCTTATTGCTGCCTTGGAACTTCTCACTGGTCTATGTTGTGATGTATCCACACTACGCTTTGCACCGCTTGGGATGAACTCCAGTTTTCCAGGTATAAAAGTACGCGAGAAAGAATGGAAAAAACATTGTGCTATACATGATGCTCAATCATGGTGCAATAGCTAATTTTTAAACGGTTAGAGATAGGCATATACTTCTAAATGCAGAACTGTATTTAGGATAATGCTCAAGTCATAACAATAATTAAAACTATTGAATTTGTATGCTTTAAGTTATATACTTTCTCGTTTCTAATCTTGAAAGATTTTTTGCATTTATTCCCTAACTTTTCGTTTTTCCAACAATTGGCTTTCTCAGACGGTTGGCGCCACACATCTAGATTAATGCGACACATATCGGTTCCCAAGACTGATTGACATTTGATTGTGGAATTCCAATTCTGGGTTGTCTTTTTCATAGTAGTAATAGTCTATAATCAAACTATCTTTTGAATTTCATTTGTATGATTATTGATAATGTAGTTTTTAGATTAATATATGCACATATTGAAAATATAATACATGTTTTGATTATTTGAAATATTTAACTATATATATATATATATATATATATATATATATATATATATATATATATATATATATATACTATACTATGACTATTTGATATAGGATTTAATTCTTGTTTATTTCTGTATGTTTGTATACTGGTTTTATTTGGATTTACATTATATATATATATATATATATATACTATACTATGACTATTTGATATAGGATTTAATTCTTGTTTATTTCTGTATGTTTGTATACTGGTTTTATTTGGATTTACATTATATATATATATATATATATATATATATATATATATATATATATATATATATATATATATACAGGGTGTACACTTTAATCGTGGCCCAGTAGCGAATTTCTAAACCGTTAGAGATAGGCATATACTTCCAATTGGAATAATGCTTTAAATGAAGTAAATAATTATATTTTATGTTGTTTGAATCAATAAATGTACTGCTGAAAAATTAGGAAGTCTACATTTTTATTAAATCTCCCAATCTTACTAGTCATATTCAGTAAAGTGTTTTCGGCATACTTATATTTTAAACGGGGAAGGTTCCACTCTTCTGCGATTAAAACTGTCCGAGTTATGAATTTTTGAATATCATTATTTCAGACTATTTTAATAGCTGAATTACGCTGCCTCGAGAAAGCTCTTGAGGGTTGTACGCAAATTGAAATTATGGCTTAAGTGTTATTAGGTTTAGATTTCTTTCGATTACTTGACTGGAGGGGTATTAATACTGCTTCTATAAGTCTTAGTCTTAATTTTTAGTCATTTCATTTAAAGAACAACATATAATTTTGATGCGAGAGTTTTATTAAAAAATGAATGCTTTTTGAGCTCAATTCGTGAAAAAAGTTTATACTTTGTGTTTAAGATTGTAAAATATTTTATATCAGAGAGAAATTAGGAGAACTCAACTACCCAAAATCATATATTTGTGTTTCGAAATGCAAGAGATAATTATGTCTAAATGATCACAAATCAGCTGTCAACCGGTAAACGGTAATTCTATAATGTTAATAGAATTCCTGTTCTTATAAATAATTTTAATTTAAATTCTTCTTCTGTAATGTTAAATTTCAGCTGCTTTTAACTTAATATATTGTCGTTATTTTTTATATTTTCGTTTTCATTCATCTGGAGAACTTGTAGTGATTGATTTTGAATTTAAAACGCGCCTGTTAACATTTTTGTTACTGTTATTTACCCTTGGGCTGCGTGTCAGTGCACCTGACGAAGGATTAATTCCAGAGCTTCGATCGACTTGAATGCATTGGTGTGCTCTGTAAATTGCTAACTGACAATCACAAATGATCAATATTGCGAAATGGTGTGATTTTACGGACAATGCAATTGGAATGAGTGAGCGGCTGGAAATCAATTGCACTAAAATTTTCCGGTGGAAGACATCCATATACAAATACGATTCACAGAGATAGTATACATTTCAGAGATTTGGTATTGTGAAAAATTTTGTTGAGACATTCTGCTGAATCAACCCTACGCATACCAGATGAAGGTGTTCTGCAGAAGTTGAGCCCATTCAAAATATCCAGTAAGGAAAATTTTAAACAAAAATGGCACATATCCGTATCGCCCGGTACTGAAACAAGAGCTATTGTTAGGACAAGAACCGGCGTTCTTGTATTTGTCATATTATTTTCACGAACAAGATGGAAATTTATCTTTTGTGAATGAAATTTCGTGGACCGATGAGTGTCAATTTGTAAAACAAGGAAATGTCATTACACATAAGTCCCTTTTGGTCGCTAGAAGATCCTCATAACATAGACCAAATTGGAACCAAGTGCATTGGTCTGTGAATATTTGATGTGGTATATGGAAGAGTACTTTAGTTAGGTCATTCTTCTTAGATGACTCTTTAACGTCTGCTAAATACATGGCTAAATTATTTGATCATTTGGCTAAGTCTGTTTCGCTATGGGATTTATCAAGAATGTGGTTTCAGCATGATGATGCTTCAGCGGACAAATCTTTTCAACTACGTACTTTTTTGCCCTATGCATTTGGAAATTGCATCAATGGATACAGAGGTCTATACGAATGACCCCCGCAATCCCCAGATTTAAGTCCATTAGATTACTTCCTTTGGGTTATATTAAAATTACCCAATACGCGAGGAGAGCAGATTTGATAAACCGTATAATTGTGACATATAAATCTATTATAATAACAATGCTGCATAATGTGCAAGAAACATTTGTTTCCTCAGTGCGTTTTGTCATTTCATCCGAAAGAAGTAATTTCGAGTCAATATTAAAGTAAAGTGACTTTTATTTCAAGTTTATAAAGCTGCTGATTATAATCGTATTTTAAATAATTCATTACATTATTTTATTTTGCAATGAAATAATTTAGGTCTTTTCCTCATGTTGTTTGCCGCACAAGCAGTGTTATTCTTCTACTAGTTTTCGGCGTACAAGTTGAATATTTGTTTCACGCTTTTCTTTTGAAGATTTAAGCCTATAAAAAATTCGTTCCGGCATTTTACTTTTTTCAAAAGGTGATAATTGCTGCCAGAAATAAATTTGTATAAGACCTATATTTACTTTAAACAGCTATTACTCGGCTAGTTTTAGTCACAAAACAGTGGAACTTTTTTTATTGTCTATGTTAGGGTGCCGAGAATATTTTTTTAATTAAACGTAACTAATAGGACCGAAAGACTATAAAAATGCAGACCTCCTCATTTTTTCAGCAGTATTTTATTGATAAAACAACATAAAATATAATTCTCTACTTCATTGAAAGCATTTTTCCAATTCGAGGCATATATCTATTTCTAATGGTGTAGAAATTAACTCTTGACCCCATTAGAGTGGGCACCCTGTATATGAAATTCAAACATATAGAGATTATTAATACAGCTGTACGAAGGAATACAAAAGAAATGAAAAAATCCGTATTTTCATTATGAAATACTACCTGAAATGAAATTAAACATGCGTAAATATGATATACAAAATAGAGTAGAAGCATTTTACTAAACATTGAATATAGAAGTAAATCAAAGCTTTGCTCAATACGAATGAAACGCAAAAAAAAGGAACAAGTACTAATACTTTACGTAAGATGAAATGCTGACATAGCCTAATATAGGATATAAAAATGAGGAGCAAACATTCAAACCGTGTTTTCTCCAAAAAAAGAAAAAAATGAGTTAGTGATTTTTCTTTGAACTCAACATTACATAGTACAAATGTATACTATTATTTTCAACTGAAACAAGTTTTATCCCATTATAAACCTACTTAGAAAGAGGTTTCAATCAAAAAGTGTTGCCTGCAGAGCTTGTTTCCTGTTTCCTGAAAAATTGTATCCGAAGGAGAAAGCATGGTTTGAATGTTTGCTCCTCAAATATAAATTTAAAAAATAATAATCTATACAAAATGTTAGCCAATGACAAATGTAGCATATTAATTATGAAAAATCTGTGTACGGAGATGCAAGAACTATGACTCCTCTACGTAACCTTGATTACGCACGAATAACGTGCAAAAACCAATAATGGGAATAAATGTTGAAACGCTGTTCTAGATATTGACGTTTGGTAATGCATAGGAATTGGCAAAAAGTTGTAAAAGCGAACGCCAGCATAATTTTGATTGATCAATTCGAACACTGTTATATACAGGGTGACCTAAAATAACCCAAAATAAACCCAAAGCAAGCGAAAAACACACCAACAGTAAGGCGATATTATACAAGTAAATGAAAGGCAAAGGCCTTCTTACGTGGGTTCCTTCTTCTATATAGTTGTGTATTGTGCTTTTGCTACAACAAACGCTTTTTGGTTTCTCCTCTCGTTTCGGTTTATTTTGGGCCACTTGTATTAATACTTGAGGTACTTTATTGTAGATGAATTCATGCATGGTTCGAGCGCGCGACTCGAAGCCAAGTCTTTATACCAGACTACCCTTTTCTGTAGCTTGACAAAACAACTATATGCCAATTATTCAAGCACCTTTGAAGGAAGGATAAAAACGGGGTAATATTTTAAAATTCGGCTCCTAAATTTTCCAAGTTGAAAATATTGACACGAATTTAATGCGTTTCAAATAATGATACTTTTTAACCAAAGAAGGCAAGCTGTTATTTTTTAATACGTTGATAATGTTTCTTTTAAACATAACAAAATAATATCATGCATAATAACAGTATTTATATTATTGCATAATATTTTATTAAAAAGTTTCCATTATTGAGTATGAATATTGGAAATTACACTTATTTAATCCTCTGAATAAAAAGAAAAAAATGTCGCCTTGCTTGCAAAATGAATGTAAATGAACAACCTGCTAAAAATAAAAAAAACCCAATTTATTTAAATTATTTAAAGTTTAGAAAAAAACTTCCTTTGAATTTAGAATATTTAAATTTATTTTTTCGAAGTATACCATTTTTCTGCAAGTCCAGGAAATTAAACCTTTGATGCAAAGAAAAAATATGTTATTTGCTTTGAATTTCAAAGCAGGTTAAATAACAATGGAGATAAAACAATGCCAAAGAATCAATAGAGCTTATTTAAATAGGACAACTCTGTAATTCATGTTTAAGTGCAGGTCATAAGTTAAGATGACAAGTTCTTTTTTTTACTCCCGACTTGTTTATACAGGTAAATTCAAAGAATTAGACCACCATTTAAAGAAAATTAATTAAATCTGAATGTCGTGGTTAGAACATGATTATTTTTCATTTACCGTATTCTTTTTCAAGGAAAAGTAAAAATAAAACTCACGATAAGGTTTCGCTCTTTTAATCTTGTTGTTCATTCTCAATATTTTGAATAGGGATTTCTTAAGGATTAAAACTTTTCTCGAAATTGAAAATTAAACTAATTTTTTTTCAGAAAACTCAATTTAATTATGGTTGAAATTCTAGACTGTAAGCACCACCGCTAGTAATTGGTTCAATTAATCTCACCGAACAGAATAAATACCTCTCGAGTTTGACAGATCTATTTATTCGTTTTATTTTATTTAATTTTGACTAAAGATGTCTTTTCGAATTTTCCATTGAATTCCTGCTATTTACAGAATTCGATTTAATATAACATCCTGGTTAAGTTTAAATTTATCCACCAAATATGCTAAATAAGAATTGGAAATGGTTTTATTCAAACTTTAATCATAAAGGGTTTACTATTTTCCTCTGAGATGAAAAGGAACTAAGAATTTGAAGTTTTACTCATGTATGCGAAATAGCTCGATTGCAATGTAAAGCTTAATGGACAGGATCTAGTGTGTGATTTAAAGAGATTTTTTAGCTCAGATAGGGATACTATTAAAAGTTATTTTTTGGCAATTTAATTTCTGTAATGCTTACAACCCAGAGTCAATTCACAAAATTAGCACACCAAAGAATGATTTAATCCTAGAAAAAATCCTTAATTAGAAATATATAATTTGAATAAAAACTTATAGTCAAACTTCAGATTTGGGTAAAGCAATTTTTGGTCCCTTCATAGTATTGCACCTATCAAGCTATTGTCGCTGATTTTTCCACACCATACGAAAAACTGAGTGTTAACAGTATCGAGTAACCACTGGTTGCTGACGCTTGAAATGACTTTTAGAGAATTAATAAAGTGAGTGTAGATGTAAAATAACGAGCACAATATTGGAAACAGAGCATGAACGCGTTTTTATCCTTCATAAATAAAGAATGTATTTTTACTCGCAGTTTAAAGTAATTTTGGTGAATATAAAAGCTGATTATTTCAGTAAATGATGCATTTTTCATACTACACTAATGTCCAAAAGTTAAGTTAGCTATTACTAATATTTGAAAAATTGGTGTCTTATATAATTTGGAGAACGGTCAATGCAACGTATGCATCTACGTTACATTAGGGACCTTTTAAACGTTTAAAAAGTAATATTTTTTAAGAAAATGCAAAAATAACATATTGTTTTTTACCTAGGTTTTTCGTCTATAAAAGTGCGGTTCTTAGTTACTCGCGACTGACTGATTACAGCAAAAATGTTATCGGGAACGTTTTCGTTATTATGAATTAAGATAGAGAGTCGTCTGAAGGGTTGTTGCGATCCTGGCTGAAATTGACGTTGCTTAATGGTCATGAATGCCTCGAATAGTGGTATCCAGGTTATGAAACCAATTTCAAACTTCATGTAGTATCACAAGGAAGGCAGTCCAAGATCGCCCAAGACACACGTTGATGAACCGCCAAGACACCTGTAGGTGTTCGATTCGTGGCATTAAATGCATGATGCCATGGAGAACTAACGGCTAACAACTCACTCGGGATCTCACTGCTGCGACTAAAACAATAATTTCTAGACAAACTGTTTACATATGGCTAGCTGAGAAAGGCCTTTACGCTGGACGACTGATGGCATGAGTTCCCCAAACACATTTCTTGGATACAGCAAGATTGGATCATAACCTCTTCTTTGATGAATAGATATTCAATACACAGAGTGATTCTCGACAAATTATGGTCTAGAGAAAGCGTGATGCTCGCTACCATACCTCCAACAAAAGGGAAATCTATCATTTTGGTGGAGATAGGAATCCTTGTGTTTCAAGGAACCATGTTGAACGGCCGTACACCTCTGCATGCCTTTGATGCGGATTCTGTGGCCCAGTGGTAAAGAGTGAGGTTCTTGAACCTTATGTGAGGGTTTTCCGGGGACCTGTTGACGAAGATTTTATTTTTATGGATGACAATGCTAGGGCACATGCATCTCAGCTTGTGGGTGATTTTCTGGAGAAAGAGGGTATTCGCCGAATTGTGTGGCCTGCCAGATCACCAGATCCCAATCTCATAGAGCATGTTTGTATTGTCAGTAGAGCCATTGCCTGACATCAAACCGCTTCCAGAACCTACCAGCATTTAAAATCCTTTCTGCTACAAGAATGGGATTTGTTGCCCCAATCATTGATCAACAACCTTGTTTTCTGCATGAACGTCCACTGAAAAGATTTTTAAGATGTGCGGGGGGAAGGACTTTATTAGCCTTACACTCTTTATTAGTCGTTACTGAAATTATCAAGGGTCATGTTGAGACCATTTTTATTTTCACTTGAATAACTGAAAAAATTTTACTTCTTTTAAGTTATTTTACTGTTAGCTGTCTAATAGTAGTGGAAGCATGTTAACACAATTTCATTGCAATAATCCGAAAATTATTCGAGATATCACATGTTTCGTGTTTGTAATATACTATTGTGGAGTCAAGTACTGCGACGCCTCAAAAATTGTACGCATATTTAAGTTTTCTAGTGAATGCCTAGATGATGTAAACTTTAGTACTTAAATTTAAGAGATTATGATCTTGATATTTTATTGAATAGATCCCATTATTGGATTTTATTCCATAAATTGGTAAATTTCATACTTCACTATAAATGGTTATCTAAAACATCGAAATCCATAAGCATATTTAAATACGTCTTAGAAGCAGTTCTATTAAAGTAAAATTTACACAGATAAACCTTCAATGGTGTAGTTAAATTTGGAAACTACTATTTCAATGTTACCAGCTGAAAAGCAATCCCTACTAGTTTGCATATTTCAAGCTTCATAAGGATATAAGGTAAGGCGAGGGTACCGATTTTACATGGAAGAATAGAAGAATAACGATCGGCAACCTACTATTTTGGAACGCCATCAATAAATAAAATATTTAAATTAAATCACTAGGGTAGTACGAGGTAAGTGGGTACTGATTTTACAAGGAAGGATAGAAGAATAACAATCGGCAACCTGCTATTTTAGAACGCCATCAGTAAATAAAATATTTAAATTAAATCATTAGGGTAGTACGAAGTAAGTGGGTACCGCTTTTACAACATCACAAATTGCATATGTGTTAAACATTTAAACATAACATAAAATTGACAAAGGATCATATAAGATTAAAAAAACTGCCTCATTATAAATCATTTTATAGCATTTAAGACGCTGTCAGTCTACTGCTATGATAGAGAACAGTGTTCCTCTCACTTACAACTGCAATAAAAATAATAAAATTTTTAGTTTTTAATCATGAAAACAGTACTTAAATATTGTTCAATAATAAAAGAACACCCCATATACTAAAATAATATTTTCTCTTATTAAGTTTTAGAGGAGGTGTGTGTGTGCCCTGTTACCCGACGAGATGGAGAACTGGCTACCTGTGACTACATAGTAATAAATTAATTTTTAAATTCAACGAGTGATAAGTTTCAAGAAATTTCAGATACCAGTTTAAAGGGAAAAGTCCACTGAACAATTTGATACAATAGTAGAAAATTGGAGAATTATAGCTATCAGAAACGTTTAAACTCAGAATCAATTTGTGATCTTGTAAAATCGGTAACCACTTATCCCGACTTTTCCTATGTAGTAACTTTTCCAGTCAGGACTATAGTTTATAAAAAATGTTAGACATTTTTGACATATAAACCCTTTAAGTTATAAGTGTTCAGTTTTTTTTCTGTAGAAGTTAATCCGTTTCAGCTGCTGGTCCCTGTGGGTTTTTGGATGAAATCTCAATTTCGAGAGCAGATGAGCAGGTTTGGAGCTTGTTTTCCTGCCCTTGTCTTTACAGTTTCTTATGAGTGTTTGAAAAAAGAGGTTCCAGCTAAGATGTCGTCTTCATTATCGAATTTCAGTTCGGAACTAAGAAGCTTGTCCTTAATAACCTTCTTGTGGCTTTAAAACGAGAAATCAAAAAATTAAACTAAAATTGAACCGATAATTAATATATTTGAAATTCTTGATACACTGCAGTTAGATTGTCTATAATCCTCGGAATACAAAAATTATTGTTCCTGAACATCCAACACAATTATTTAATCCGACTTCTTTCAACATTACAGTATATGATGGAAACCTTGACTAACAGATCAGATCGTTATAGTGCAGAAACAAATCTGAAATTTCACTGTATAAAATAGTATCTATATATAAAATAATGGCTAAACCTTGAATAAAAGACCCTTTTATTGTTTCTATTCCATTTCAAATGCAGTGTAATGGTCACCAAAATTCCTACGTCACCTGAAAATGATTTGATTCTTTCGATAGAGGATCCGAAAATTCAGTTTGAATCTCAAACACCGGAATCGGTTCTATCCAAAGCAAGTTCGCATTCTCGACTTGATGTTGTTCAGCTTATTTCCTGTGCCTGAGAGCTTCCTTTTTTATTTCTGAAGCGCGAATATCATTGCATACAAAATTTATCAAGCTTCTCTTATTGCATGATCTGTCAATTCGAATCATTCGAACCATTTCGAAACAGGTGAAGTTGGCTTTACCTTGAGGTTGGAAAGTTTCCAAGCGAATGTACTAGGCGATATTTCCTCCTTTGTCTTTTCGTATTTTTTTGGCGAACTTATATGCGGGTCTATGCGCTGGCGAATGATTTTAAGGAAAGGACTACTCGAAAGGAATGAAGGAGAAAAAAAATCGTAAATTCGCGCTCTCAACCGTGTTATGAAATAGGAATGAGTGTAGCTGCGCGTACAAAACCCTTTCCTACCATTCTGTAGAGAAAGAGAGAAAAAAGGGCCTAGTCTACTTTTCTGTTTCTATTTTCATCGCTTCATATCTTACGTATCCTTCACTCAGTTACGAGAGAAGCAAGGCAACAGAAAAGGACAAAAAATTATAGAAAATAAGAAAGACCAGTACAACTCCTAGCAGCGCGGAATAAGAGGAAAGTTGAATCGAAGTACCCAGTCAGATAAACGTAACTTGTACTCCTCTTCCTACCCGAGTTTCAAAACAGAAATATTCTCGGACCAAAGGTTCCCTTGAGAAAATTAAATTTTCCTCTTATTCTACAAATATTTTCAGCCAAGAGAGAGAGAGAGGAAAAGAACGAAATAAAGTAAAAGATGCAAAATGCTATCTCAATTCCAAGTTTCCCCTAACGTTTGCTTTTTAATCTGCCCGAGGTAAAATTCTTATGTACAAAATTGAATAAGGTTTCTGCTTTTCTGTATCTCTGTTTCTCAATATTAATGCAACGGTATTTGTGGTTGCAAAATACTTCATTAGATATATATGAATGCTTTCCTTTGAAGAATATAAATAAGTTAAGCATTTCTTGGCCATTTAATTTTGAAGACGCTCATTCTAATTTTAAGTCTTTTTATGAATGTTATCGCCAGATATCGCTTATATCTATTCAAATTATTAATGGTACACCGGTGGGTGAATAATATATTATTCTACATAGAATCGAAACGAAATTTCTAGTTTTTTTACAAGAAAAAATAAATGAGATTTCAACGGAATGTAAAAATAATAAAAAATTTAAAGAACGGAAGGGCATTTTCCCATTTGCTAGTAAATAAAGCAAGGAAAATTAATTTTCTTTTTTTTAAGTATGGTATTTGTTAAGAGGTAAAACTAATGGCATTTTGTGATGGAGAGCATAGAAAGTAACATTAGTTTTTCCAACAGGATGAGGAGGGTGATTTTTCTCTTGGAAGTTCATGGAAAATATTCCATGCTCTGTGCAAACTGGAATTCTCCCCCCCGGGTAAAGTAATTTTAATTTGTATAGCCCCGTTGGTTGGATATATCTATATACAGGGTTCCCACTTATATCCATTACACCCCCTTTCTAAACGGTGACAGCTTAGGCCATAAAATTGGTCTCTAATTATAGTAAAAAGGCTATGCGCTACTCGATGAGACAACTTACAACGCCATCTATCGGCAAATTTTGGAATTTTCGGTCCTATCTCGGTACAAAATACGGGAAAAATTCAATTAAAAAATTGTAAAGCGTCTTCGATTTAGTACAAAGAGACGCCTTGAGTGATGCTATGAACAAAACGTGTAAAATGCGCATTTGTTTGCTCGAATTTTCGGAAATTTTGACGTCATATGACACGAATAAAAGGAGAAAATGTTATTTTCCGGGCAAAAAATGACCCCATTATACTTTTTCTTCTGGAAATAACTCAAACAACAGGTGTATGGACCTTTCCACCAACATTGCAGGACGTATTACTGTTGCTTGTGTTTGCGCACCAAATATATGCTAAAACGTGTGCAAAGTGAAATTTAAACAAGGACTCAAATCTGCATTGTAGATGACGGAAAGCACTTTGAACACTGAAAATAAAGGTATATTGTGATAACTAATTGTTTTGTCTCGTTTTAACCCGTTTAGAGACGTCACAGTTTCGGAAATCGAGAACAAACAAATGTGCACTTTAAACGTTAATTTCTTCGCATTAATGTGTACAAGGTATCTTTTTGTACTAAATCGAAGACGCTCTACAATTTTGTAATTGACTTTTCCCTGTATCTTGTACTGTTTTCGAGATAGGACGCTAATTCCAAAATTTACCGATAGATGGCGTTGTCTCATCGAGTAGCGCAGAAACTTTTTACCATACCTAGACACCAATTTTATGGCCTAAGCTGTTACCGTTTAGAAGTTAAGAGGGGTGTAACGGATATAAGTGGGAACCCTGTATAAAAGAGAAAGTCATTCACTGACTCTTCACCGAATCTCCCGAACCACTAGGACTAGAAACTTGAAATTTGGCAGGTGATTGCTTCTCGGGTAGTAGGTGTTCACTAAGAAAGGATTTTTCGAAATTTTAATTTTAATTAATTAAAAATTTCCCTAAATCTTAACATTTTTCCTCGATAATTTCGGAACATATTATCGCACAAAAACCATTTTTACATCATTTTAAAATTCAAAGAATTAGCTTTTAAATAATACCAGTTTCATTTCCATGTAACATTCTATTTAGTTTTAATTAATTTTTAAAAATATTTTCAAACACAAATCCCAGCTATCTTTTTATTTTTATCGCCTAGAGCTTTTTTCGGAGCATGCGCGGAAGAACTTCTTCACTGATTAAAAAAAAGAAAGAAAACATAATTAACTGAGAAATAATGATGGCAAGTTGCGTTTTGAAAGTTATTCCTGTCGATACTTTTAGATGTAATTCGTTAAATCTTTTGTAAGTTATTTTTAAATATGTGTTCTGTCTTTGTATCAAGAAAATTTATGAAAAAATATGAAAAGGTACTTTTATCCCGAGCAACAAGGTACCAATAATGTGTTTACTATGCGAACGGAGTCGCGGGCATCAGCTGGTGATATATATTATTATACGGCTATGTTTATGAGTTTGAGTCGCAAACAGCAACAAGTTTTTCAACAATCTCAGAAAAACATACTTCTGTTAAGGAAATAAAATAAATTGGAGTAGAGTTTTATTCAGACAGTACTCATTGGCTAATAATCATTTGTTTTTTTGGTGCACAACAGTACTAATATTTTTCTCAAAATAATTTTAGATACAAATAATCCACCTGCAGAACTTTTTTGAGAGGAGTTCTTGTTTGTCGATCATTTTGTGAAATGGAAATATTTTTAGAAACAGCAGTGTTGTATTTCTAGTAGGGTTTATTTGGGGAAACTTTCATTCTATTTGTTGCTAACTACACCAGTGTTGAATGAATTTCCTTAGAGTATAATCAGAGAACAACGAACTAAGAGTATGTTAGTAGTCAAGTGTTGAATTTATGTCAGCCTTCGTGGCAAAAAATAACAATAAATAGATAAAAATAGAAGTATTTATTTTATAAATTTTCGCAAGAAAAAATGAATGTATTCAAGTCTTTTACGTGATGTCCGACTATCTCTCAGAAATATTAATTGATTTAACATTGGTGATTCTATTACAAGTATGGAATATTTGTCAAATATTGATTATATATTTATGTTCGATATCTGACTGATATTTTTGTGTTTATTTTATAGTGAAAAGTCACTTACATTTCAGTAAATTGTCCTTTCTCATATTAATACGTGTAAATAAAAACTGTGAAAAGATATCTAAAATCCGAAAAAGAATTTTAAATTTTGATTATTACAGCTGTAGAATAACATTCTGAAACCTAAAAGTGAAAATTGACAATTTTTGTATTTCTTTTTGTAATTAATTACTTGGACTAAAAATATTTTTGCATCATTGTTGAAAAGAAAATTATCTGAAACATCTTTAAGATTGATGCGGTGTATTTAAGTTCATAAGTTTAACACGTTCGTTTCCCAGGATCCTATAAATAAATCTTCCACCACAGTCGAGAATTTTTATTGCTCTAAAATGATCTAAATTCGAATGTTTTTCGTACAATGTTGGTTATAACGTTCTAAATAAATAAAAAAAAGCAGTATTAGCAACTACCCACATATGGTGATGTTTCATACAACTATACAGGGTGTCCCAAACAGGCGGAACAAGCGTTTATTTCCTTAAATATTAATTTTAGACACATACTTCCAATTACAAAGTTTCATCAAATAATGTAAGAAGTTGCATGAAAATGCTTTGACATCCAAGGGGATTGATAATAAAAAGTTACAATAATTACATTTTTATACGGCCCCCATACAGAAAAAATGTCAATTAGTGAAATATTTCTTTTACATTAATCTATTTCCATATCAAGTTGCATGATTTCATCGGCAAAACTAACAGATATATAAGAAGAGAAAGTTGTTGACTTAGACCACTTTTCCATACCTCTCACTGCAGTTTGATCCAGTCTTTCGACGTACATTTTAGGGATAATATACATATTAAAAAATATTTAAAGGGCGGAATCAGTAAATAACAATGTATTTGATAACTCTGGTAAAATCTTAAAACTAGTCAAATAATACATTAATTGAAGTATTTACAAAAATAGTTCATCTTGTGAATCTTCAAAAAAAAAAAATCGCAGTGACTTATTAGCAGTGAGACTCATATTCCCAGAAACAAGAAGTGCTGTAAAAATATTACTAGAATACAACTGAAATACAATTTTTCAAAAATAGCTTTACCTTCACATGGTTCAAACTTGTAGTTGTAATTATATGAATTGAATTTTAGATAATTGCAGTCGTTTTCTTCCGGTGAGTTCCATTTTAATAAGAGAAATCGAATATGCAAGAACCAGCCAAGTTCCCGTTGAGGCAACATGAAAGTGAATCTGAAACCTAAAAACAGCCAATTCAAAAAAAAAAAAAAAAAATGGAACGCGAAGGCGAACCATGGGTGATATTGGAAAGGGAAAAAATAACATTATTTCGTTATTAGCGCCAAACAGGAGCATCAGAAAATCCAGTTCCGGCTAAGACAGAAAGAATAGCTACTCGCCTTCGTCCATTATGTCACTTAGTTGTACGTAATGAGCGAATTTTAGTCTTTTCAAAAATATTTGGTGTGCAGCTCAATCCTGTGTCTGTCTTACTTTTTCATTCATTTTCCGTCTTTTTTTCTCGTTTTTATCTTTTTCCGTTAATAATCGAACTCTGAGAGTGGAGAAGTAAATAAATAGGAATGAAAACAAAAATACGCATTTTTATTATAATTTTAGTGAGTTCTGAAACTCTGCAGACATAAACGACAAGTAGCCACTGCTTTTAGGTAAAGCTTAATAATACGCACAACGCGAAGAGCAAATAATTCAATATTCTGGTTCAATATAAGGCTATTTTCCTGTTACACCTTAAATTTTCATTTTCTCAAGTTATCCTTCCATTTTTTATAAAGTCGATAGTTGCAACTACCTGAAAATCAAACTGAGTAACAGTATGTGTCATTGACAATTTATTTTCAATCCGTGATGATTGGCTGATATACTACTTGACAAATATTTGCATTTCTCTGTCTTTCTGTGTTGAATAAACTTGCATTTCTGCAATAAATATCTCCAGATAAATTTGTGAGCAGCCCCTTGAAATTTAAAAATTAACATATCTCTGTAAGTTTTGCAGACAGAATTGTGTAACTTAGTTTATGCATAGATGAGTGTAAAAGGAACATTTCGCTCATTGGCACTTTTCTCTATGGGGCACGTATAAAAATTTAATTTTCTTAAGTTTTTATTTTCAACTTCCACAGAAATCAAAGTGTTTTCCCACAAATTCTTACCTTATTGACTTTGTAAGTGGAAGTATATGTCTAAAATCAATATTTAAGGAAATAAACGCTTGTTCCACCTTTTTGGGACACCCTGTATATGCTAAGTATGGTGAAAAGGGTTATAGTAGATGAAAAAAATCTTTTTTTATGTAATTCAAGCATCACACTTATGTGAGACATTTAATTGAAAAGTAACGAATTAAACTGATAATGAAAAATAAAATAAAAACAGTTTTCAAAATGAAACCAAGGATTATTTCCCTTTCATTCAACCCAACTTCATATAAAAACATCTTAAACCAGCGGGAGTGGTCTCCCCAAAACTTTCCCGTATCCGCCCTAACGCAAGTAGGGAAAAAATACACAGAGCGGCAGTAACATCGACGATTCCCAAACACAGGAGGAGGAAAACGCGCGCCGTTTTTTTGCGTCTTAGAATGGTGAAGAAACCGAATATGCAATTAGAATGCCTTTTTTCAACCGTTTGAAACCAAAATTGGACACAGTTCTACAATTAGGATAAGAAGACAATATATCAATTTTTATTTATCTAAGCCATAGGGTTTAGGAGTTATCATGTTCACAAGTATGCAATTATACAGACCAACAGTCAGTCAACCCTTTAAAAGATTTGGTCCAAAATTTGATACGGATCTATATTACAGATGTTAAAACTGTGTACCAAATTTTATCTATCTAGCTATTTAAGCTTTTGAGTTATAGTTATCACATGAACACGGACAGACAGACGTCCCGTGGACGGATTTTGTCCAAAATTTGATAGAAACCTACAAATTATGTGTAAATATCACAAACTAAATTTAATCCCTCTAGCTTTAACAGTTTTTGAATTATCGTGTTCACAGACAGACAAACGTAATTCCAAAATTGTGTTTTTCGGACTCGGGGAGCTCTAAAACATGGAAATTCATCAAAATCTCGAGTTCGAATTTTTGACGATTAAAATACTTTCTTTTTGTATACTTCGTATACGAGTAAGTAAAAAGTAAAAATTTGGTACCTGTCATCAGCAATAGCATTCGTTTATTTAAACACTTGGAGAACTGCGCAGATAATTTCAACATTCAAAAGCTAAAAGCATTATCCTCTGACCAAAATTATCCAGTATATAACTTGTTGTTTAACTTTTGAGCTAATCATTTTGCAGTACGATTTGATGCAACTAATTATAAAGATTCTATAAGGAGCACCATTCTTATAATCTTAAAAAATATGTCATATTTGTGAAAAATTAATTACAATATAATGCCAACAGAATACCAAAATTGTTTAATTTTTTTACTGAATACGTCTTGCGATACATAGACAAACATCTTGCTATCCAATAGCTCTCGAAGTTTTAAATAGAACAGTATTGTTAATTTATGTTTGAGTTAATAATCTTAATACATTCATATCACAAATGCATTTAAGTGCAGATTTTCTTTTCATTTTTTCAAACTTGATTGCTGACACTGATTTCTTGCTGATTCTGAGATGAGAAAAATGATTACCCGTTTCTGTAAATCTAAGACAGCTTCGACAAAAACTCTTCTAACAATTTGTTCAAGTACTTATTATTAAAATATAGGAATTTAAAAACAAACACAAGAAGAAAGTTTGATTAGTGAAAAATCACATCTCAGGCTTTCAACATCAAATATATATAAAAAAATTTAGTTGCAAAAGAGTGTCAAAAACGTAATCTTTCCTTTTTTGAACGTTGTAGGATTGTCAGAAAAAATTGGAAATGTCTTTGGCAGAACCACACCTAAAGTCACATCTTAGAAATATTTTTTATTGTCATGAGACTTTGACAATTCTTTACAGACATGGCAATTGCAGATGGTGAGAGAGTTATGAAAGTATAAAAAAAGCATGGCTCTAAGAACTTTAACTTAACTTTCTCTATTGATTTATGATTTTCAATCTGAGAAATAAGAGCAATTTTTTCATCATTTAATTAATAACTATCAATATAACTGATAATATATCACTAATTCTAAATTTATAATATATTGTTATTTTTTTATTTTTAAATATTTTAAACGGTGGTAAAGGATAGGAAAGAACAGTGTGAAGAGCGAACTTTATTATACAGGGTGAGTCTAAATTGTTTTTACAAAATACGAGGAGTGATAATGCCTATCCAGACGAGCAATAATTACCATGAAACATAGGGTCGCATTCCACTCTGAGAGGTAGAAAAGAGTAAAGTCGAAAGGCGTCGAACATGAACAATCATCGCCTCTGACGTCGTTTTGTACCTGTCTACGTAGCATGTCTCCTAAGCAAGATGGCCTGGTTGCTAGGGCGCTGGCGTCCAGTCCAGAGGCTCCGGCTCGAATCCCGATGTAGGCATGTATGCGTGGAGTGGCTCGGAATCCAGCCAGCGACCAGGCCACCCTGCTTAGAAGATATGCTACGTAGGCAGGTACAAAAAGACGTCAGAGGCGATGACTTGTTCATGCTCGACGCCTTTCGACTTTACTCTTTTCTGCCTCTCAGAGTGGAATGCGACCCTATATTCCATAGTAATTATTGGTCGTCTGGAAGGGTACTATCACTCCTCTTATTTTGTAAAAACAATTTAGATTCACCCTGTATAATGAAATTATCTGAAAGAGTTTAGAATGATCCGAATTGTGTCTTCAATTTAAAAGTAGTTTGTGGAACAATTTTTAGAAACACTTCCTTTTCGTGCCTTCAAAATTTTTTTAAGAAATTTAAAAAAAAAAAGAGATGAAATAGTTTATTATAGATTGTGCTTATTAAAAAGGAGAGACAGAGAAAATAAAAATGATTAATTGATTATATTGGTATAATATTTAAAATTAAATATCACATTTCTTATTTTCATCATTCATATTTTAGCATAGAAAATAGCTATTTATTTAATGGTATGATGACAAGATGTCAAAAGTAATTTTGATAAGAAAAAGCATGTTGCATTTTATTTTATACAACGGGTAGTTACATAAATTTTTATGTACAAGAATTTCAGATATAAATTTAAAAATTCTAAATTCAAAGCATCTAAATTATTAACAAAGACTAATTAAATTAATTATAAAATTTTAATAAAGCAGTTATTTTAATAAAAATATAGTGATTAAAATTATTCAAAATTATATTATTTTAAAATGAAATGACTGAATAGTCAAGATGTTCAAGTGCGTATGTGTAATGCCATCGTAGGGCCCTAATAATTCAGCACTAGGGGCCCCCAGGATGCTTAATACGCCGGTCTCTGGATAATGCGTTTTTGCAATGAAATTTTTACCTTAATGTCTTTTTAATGATTTCAATTCGCATGCTTTGAACAATTTCGTTATAAAAATTTTTATTATCAGCACCATATTAAGTAACGGAAACAATACCTTACTTATTCTGACTCAGTATAAAATAAAAAAACCCATCAAAATGCGTTGTTAGATGAATTTTACATTCATTTTCTCATCTAAGGAATGAGTTTTTATCCTATTGCTGTAACTAATTGAAAATATCTAGCCATATACAAGCCTGAAGAATTTTCCCGTTGTTACATTGTATCTGGATAATGCTTTTTTGCAAAGAAATTTTTACCTTAATGTCTTTTTAATGATTTGAGTTCGCATGCTTTGAACTATTTCGCTATAATTTTTTTATTATCAACAAATATTAAGTAACCGAAACAAACTGAGACTAATAACTGCGACGAGATTGGTTGGTTTTAGACTTTTTGGCCCAAGAACCAAATTTGACTGCTGAGTCAGAAAAATTCTTATGTCGGATAAGCACGAGCAGGAATATTGTTAAAAGATAGAAGAGGATTAATCTTAAGTGTGATATTAAAAATGATAAAATATGATATAAAGATAAGAGAATTAAGAATTTATAATAGAACCTCAAAGCTTAATTCAAATTTCAGAGTAATATGTCATAAATATTTATTTTTGTGAAATGAAATCAACCAATTGCATTGATAGGTCACAAAAATGATAATAATAAAAACAAATTGAGCTTCGCTATTTTGTTAAAACATTTGCATTAAAATTAAAAACATGATTATTAGTTTGAAAATTTAACATTAAAGGTTTATCAAAAGTTTGCAAGCCATTCAAATCAGCAAGCAAGAGAAATGTCAGCGTACCTTCTTGAACGTAAGATTCGATGCACTATTTCCTATCCAACATAATAGTAATATCGAAATCATACATATACTAAGGTTTTGAAATCTTTCAATACATCTGGAGGGTAAGAACAGTCAAATAACGCCATGGATGCTTTGTTGTTCATACCCACATTCCTGTCATTCTGAAGAGATTTTGTATATTTGGAAAATCAGCGAAAAGAATTGTGTTAGATCAGCAATTCTATATTAGCTTCCTGTGAATTATATTTTCTCTAACTACAGTGACCTCTCACTTATACGCGCTCTCTTTTATGCGCGTTTTTCACTTATGCGCGTTTTTTTCGCGATCCCGGTCAGGGGTATAGGAAAACAATGGCAACTCTTATTCATTTATGCGCCGCACTAAAAGAGCACCTCTCACTTATGCGCGTTTTCTTCGCGGTCCCGACCAGGGGTATAGGAAAACAATGATAACTCTTATTCATTTATGCGCCGCACTAAAAAAGCACCTCTCACTTATGGTCGTCGCAAAAATTTTCTTAGTTCAAAAAGTTTTTCTTCAGCAGAACAAAAACCCTTTTCATGCTTCTAGGAATGCATTCCCTCGCCCTTACCCTATTGTTCAAATTCCAGGAACACATTCCTCTAACTTATACACAGGGGTGAATGTGGGGATTCTTGTGATTGACGTCAGTAAAAGTCTCATTTATACAGCAGCCAATTAGAGAGGTTAGTACGGTACGTAGCATGTGACATTGATCGCTAACGAAAGAACCATCTTTGGAATTTTGGTTAGATGGTTACGCTTTAAAATGGCGAAAAGAACTAAATTGTCGCATTCGTTTAAAATGGATGTTATTAAAAAATTCGAAGAAAATACTTGCACCTCGATAAAAGTTATAGCGGATCATTTTAATGTCCCAGAATCGACACTTAGAGAGATTTTAAAAAATCTGGATCATTTCCATTTTCTTTGTGTTCTTAAAAATAATTAACGGAAGTTATACACGTATTTGCATTTTTAAACTAATTTTATTTACATTTTTCAGTAGTATATATATAGTATTAATTAACAATACATGCACACTGTATTGATGTTTCACTTTTAAGCTCCCTTTTGTGATTTTTCACTTATGCGCGTTTTTTCCGCTGTCCCCTGCGCCCGCTCATAAGTGAGAGATCACTGTATATTAATTTCCATATTCTTATTTTCTTCGTTATGAAAAGTGAAAATTATCTTATAAACAAGGGTTTTAAAACTCTTTCGACAGAACACGCATCATTATTTTAGAAAGAAGTATTTAAAATAAGCGTCGTGATTTGTTGTATTATAAGAACAATGTGTCTAATATCAAAATATACAATGGCATTTTTCTACGAAACGACAGCAATTAGTCAACGACTTAATTATTTATTATTGAACATAAATAACTTTTCCCCGAGAAAACGCTAGTAATATTCAAATAAAAGTGCTTTAGAGTTATTTATTAACATTTCTCTCTTCAATGAAATGATGTAGAAATGGCAATACTTGAGCAAAGATAAACTCTTGCAAAGCAATTATATTAGTTCCTATTTGAATTAGGAGTGCAAAATGAGCTTCCCCAGTTTGGTGAAACATTTCTTTGATCCTCTGTAAATCGTTGAACCTCGAATTGATTATTTTAAAATGCCATTTATTAACATTCGTCAACTTGATTTGAAATAACATTTTGCAGAATTAATATATTTTCTTAAGATAAAAATGCATGTAAATAAATTTGTTTCAGTTGGATAAATGGTGTTTGAGCTGAGGAAAAAGTAAATTGGAGGTCATAAACTCAATTTGGACTGATCGTGAAATTTACGATCGCATAAAAGAGCTGAAAAAGATCCTGGGCGTATTTAATCGTATTACGAGTTTCTAACTGCAACGACTACCAAATTTCGATCTAATTTTTATCGCTATTAAACATAATAGCATTTTACGCGTAAGCCGCTCAAACAAAACGAATTACGTGAATTATTCAGATGTAAATTATAAAAAACAGAAATGCCTTTCGCTTGAAACGTCATTCACATACTGTTATTCTAGGGAAAGGACCTATTACAGTAAAATTATTCTCAAAGTTAGCCTTGTATGTAATTTCAGATTTACAGAAATAAAAACATCTGTAAAGTTACTTTTATCTGTAATATTAAATGTTATTGACAAGAGAATTTTAAATCTGATGTATGATCACCCGAAAATATAAACTATGATGTTATAAATGATGAATTAATATTTATTAGAGCAGTTAATTTTTAAATATTGTTAATGATTTATACAAATTCCAAACCATTTTTTGGAATTTGTGAAATAAAGAACAATTCAAGATTTCGTCACAACTTCAATCAATTTATCATCTCTTGTCTATTGACATAAAGAAAATAATGACAGACTTTTTAACGTTAATAAATGTTAATTTTATGATTTTCAGGTTAAAAAAGGATAAAGTTATAAGATTCGGGTTTTCAGTGTTCACTTAAGAAATCCTTTAATTTTTTCACATTATTTATTTAAACTCGCTTTTATCAAGGCACAATATGAAGGAAATATAGCAAAAGTTGGATCTTATGATTTTGAGTTAAAATGTAATACATCAAGTCTCTTTGTCAGAATCGAATGCTAACATTTTGTTATCAAATTTGCTTTTGGATCTCTATATTGTTATGATACTGTAAAGACAGAATTCATTAACCTACCCTTGTAAATGAGTCATACTTGCTACTACTAAAGGGCTGTTTAGGACAGTGCATTAGTATTTAGCTTTTATTTGATCTTGCAAAAATTAATGCACAATCCTGAATCTAAATTACTCTACAGAAATGTGTTAATACAGTAAGACTTTTTATAAATCCAGCTTTGAATTTCATCTAAAATATGCGAAAGTTCATGCACAAAAAAGTCTTTTAGTTATTATCGTATATATTATATGCAAATATTATAAATATTTATTGTATGTAAATATATAAATAAATTTTATTTTATTATTCTATGTTTTTCTATAAATATTTATATAAGATCGAAATACTCTAAATCAGTTTTTGATGCTCGGCATCCTTTATTCGTGAATATGTAACGACGCAGAACATCTTATCCTAAAAATTCACTCAAATAAATACGTCTGAAATCATCTTTCATGTGAATTAAGTAGTAATGCTAAATCAATTTAAAGAGCAATTTTATTTGTTTTTTTGTCGTTCTTAATCTTGTTTTAAATTTACCTACAAGGGTAGTTAATTTAACAAATATGAATCATGCTATTGTGATAACAGATTAATTTCTTTTTCTTAGATTTGATGAAAAGAATTTCGACAAACAGAGGAATACAATTGTGTAAAATTCATGGTAATTGTAACCGGTCATTCCATTTCAAAGGGCCGAGACGCAATTCTATTTAAGTATAACATTTTTAATGGATAAATCAGGATTCGAACTTAAGATAATTGCGATGAGGAATCTCTCACTTTCTAGCTTTTGTACTTCTCTTTTTATTAGGCTCTTCTTTTCTGTATACAGTAGACTCTCGATTAACCGGGATTGGAATTTTCGGGTTGCGGATTATCCAGGACGACGAAAAAAGGAAACGCAGATTGCTGCCGTTTTAATGTGCGGGAAGACCGCATTCTTCTCAACCTTTCCTATTGTGTTGGACTCTTCCAGCCGACCTTGACTCCAGCCAGATTCCAGTTAGACTGTTCTGAAAATGTGGATGAAGAAGCAATGGAACAATGGATTAACGAAGATTTGACATTGGAATGTCGCGAAGTTTAAAGTGACGATGATATAGTGCCCCGTGTAACTTGTGGTTCAGAAGAAACAAGGATTTTCGAAGAATGTCCTGAAAGTGATGAGGAAAATCTTGTAACTCATCAAAAATGAAGTCAAGGTGACGCATTAGTACACACTGAGGCATTACTTAATTACTTGGAGCAAGAAGATGAAAGCACACCTGCAGAAAAAATGATATTGAGAAATCTGCGTAGCATAATTTGTCGAAGAGTAAATGAAAAACAAAAACAGACTTCTATCATTTCATTTTTCTCAAACCAGTGAGGTAAACTGTATCTCTGTTTTTTTCAACTGTACGAATTGTAAATCTAAATAACATTAAAATTTCTTGTTAATTCTTTTTCTTTTGTATTAATTAAACTATTAATGTCTTATTGTATAATAATTTTACATTTTCTATCATTTTTCTAAAATTTTTCATCGTTTCAAAATTTTTCGTTATTATAATTTATATAATTTTGCAACCATAATAAAAAAATCACTTCAGACCTTTTATTCAGTTTCATGCTGTGGAAATTCGTATTGCTTTCTTGTAATACGTTGAATAAAATAATTGACTTATTTTATAAATAGAAATTTTAGGGCTTTTTTGATATAATTTAATAAAAAGGTTTTGGTGTTTAGTATTACACAAAAATTCTTTTTTCTTCAAAGAGAAGAAAAAAACTTCAGCTGTAACGATAGTTTTGAAATTACTATCAGTTTATTAATTCAACAATTTAAGAGGAATAAAATTTAATTTTTCAAGATATAAAATTTTGACCTGCTGATAATAAAATTTAATGAAGTTTTGTGACTGTAGTTCATTAATTAAAACCATCAATGTTCATACTTTTCTTCTATATCTCATGTTTCCTTTTTAGATTAGTAACACAAAGCTGCTTTTCATTAGTTTTAACTACACACGTAGTTTTTGTGTTAGCCCTTCCGACCGTTTGTTTTCATGCTTTAGAAATAAAAATCTGGTTATCCTCTCTTTATTAAAGTTACAAGTAAATTTCATTTTATATTAAATGATCCATTTATATATGGAAACCATTTAAAAATTGTTAGCAGGCAATTTCTAAACTGAAACGAAATTTAACTTTCTATTGCCAAGAAACAGGGTTTTAACATTAATTGAATAAGAATCACTTCAACAAAAGGCTTATTCATTTCATTAATTTTATTAATGATGTTATTTTAAAAAATACAGTAAAAAATCTTTAAATAATTTAAAAGCAAACTTAATCCTACATTGCATAATGTTTTATTTTTAACCTCAGTTGCTTAAATTAATGTAAATGAGTCGAACGTAAATATAATAAAAAATATATAATTCTCAATTGAAACGTTTTATTAAATTCCATTAATTAAAAAACGTAATTGCTTCATTAAAATTTATCAATAAAAAGCTTTCCCACTTCACATAAAAAAATGTAACAAAAAATAATCTTAGTCATTCATGATTTAATTATTTAGAACTAGGGGGCAAAAATCTAAGAGACTCAAATATGATTTACTGCTCAGCGTAAAATGAAGCATATGCTATTTTGACATTTTTTTCCTAAAAATCTGCATTACTTGAATTAGAAGATTAGAACATAAACAAAGATATTGACAATATATATTAATATTTTTATTCTATTCGCAATTTAGAAAAAAATATCGAATTTTTTTTGAGCAAGTGAATTTTAAGGTCTATTTCTTGTGGAATGTTATAAAAATATGTGGATTTGAAATGTTAGAAAAACAATGATTCTTTAAACTACAGCATGACATATCTTTTCTTGAAACTCAGTGATTTTTAAAACTTCAGTACATGATGACCTTTTCATTCTTATCACGTAAATATGAGGATAGTTTTGATTGTAAGTGCGCAATGCATGCTCAGTATTTTGACGGGAAATCGGGAATCAGCAATAAAAAAATAAGATTTTTGCTGATTCTGCGGATAAAAAGGATTTATAAAAAAATAGACGCAAAGCGTTTCTTTTTCCGTAAATGCAGTTAAATCGCAAGGATTGGATGTATATAATAATTGTCATAGAAAAACATGTTGTTCGAGAAGTTAGCAAGATACAATTATTAACACATTCGAATATTTCCATTTCATTAATGCATCAAGCAATTCATTAACGCATGATTCTATTTCA